>QGSO01000169.1:532796-762833 GCA_011037825.1 Carya cathayensis
TGGGGTTGTGTGGTGGTTTCCAACTCCATACCCCAATTTTGAAGGCTGGAGTTATGCCAACCAGGCCACAGCCCTTCGGCGCTACTTCTTAACTATTGGGTCTTCCTTTGCTTCGGTGAAGTTTTCTCTATGTGGGAATATCAATTGTTTTTCGTGGCCGATAATGTGTAAGGGATCAATGGTAGCGTAATTTTCTTGATAGTGTGATCAGATCGATTCATTCTTACTAAGGAATCGTGTCACAAAGTTTAGTTGCACTCTGCACATGCAATGAATGGGCTTAAGCATTAGACCGTATTTCAAATTCTAGTAATTGGATGGGCTGGACTTCTCAAGCCCAATTTCCCAAAACGTGTGAGAGCCTGTTGTGGATTTCTGGGTGCTACTGCGATTCACCCTCTCTCGCATTATTAATATTGTTTTGGAGCACAACCAGGGCTGAAGACATGGACTCAAGGTCCCAAGTCCCATCTCATGAGCTCAACTCTCTTGTTGGCCCACCGATCATCGATATGGTAGTCCATGCATTCTATAGGATGGACGCGCCACCCTCCCATAACTAAAATATCTATTATACATAATAAGCGGCTATCCGGAATGAACAGTAGATTTTTGCATTCTATTTTTTTAAACAGTAAAATTCTATTTTAATTTTCGTTAATAAACAGTAAATACTTTAATCGTGGGACCCACAAAATAAAACAAAAAAAAAACACTCGTAAGAAGACAGGATTCCGTTTTTTTGAACAGTAGAATTCCGTTTTCATTTTCGACATAAAAACATAAATGAACAGTAAATAATTTATAAAAAATTCGAATGAACAGTAAGATAATAATTCGAATGAACAGTAAAGATAATAAAAAATTCGAATGAACAGTATAATTGTGTATTAATATGTGTACTAATGATTGATTAAAAAGTATATTTTATTAAAAATAGAATTTTAACTTAACGATGTGTTTAAAATATTTTCTTGATTTTATTGCTTTTAAAGTTATTTGGGGCACCAATAATTGTTACTCATGACATGCATGCAGACACCACATAGGAAAAATCCAATTATAAATATAATTGTGTATTAATATGAAGTTATTTAGGGCACCAATAATTGTTACTCATGACATGCATGCGGACACCACATAGGAAAAATCTAATTATAAGTATAATTGTGTATTAATATGAATACGACATGCTTCTTAAATTATAAATTTAAGTTTTATTAAATATAAAGAATATCTCGTATTAATCTATATATTAATATTAATTTTTTTATATTTAAAATTTAAATTAATATTATTTTTAATAAAATTTATTTTTAATTAATTATTTTAAATTATATATATATATATTAATACGTAATTATAATTACAACTAAATGTTTCCTATTTTCTCACATTTTTCATCTCTATTCAATTATATGAGAGGACCTTCACCGACAATACAGGAAACTTGTCTGCGAATCTGCTCCTAAAGCTCATCCCCTCAGTCCCATCATCCCGCTTTCATAAAAGAAAATAAAGAAAATAATATTATTTTATTACATAATTATTGTTAATAAGATCTGATTAAATTTGTCATTTTCCAAGAAAGATTAACAAAACAAAAATCAAAACCCCACATTTTCTCACCATCCAAACATTTTTTCTATCCTAACCTAACCCTACGCACATCCATACAAAAGCATCCTTATCCTTTCAACACTGCATTCGGCTGCCCCTTCTTTCTTCCCCCTCTCTCTCTCTCTCTCTCTCTCTCTCTCTCTCTCTCTCTCTCTCTCTGGTAAGGCCCTGTCTTTTCTCTCTCTCCGTCTCGCCTAGCCTCGGTTGCCGCCATCAGCAGTCGCGGAGCAAGCCGGACAACAACCATCCTTCAAGCAGCAGCAGTAGAGGCAAAGCAAAACCATCAAAACTGCTTCCTTCTATTTTTATTTTTCTATTTTCTAAGTCATCTTTCTTTTATTTTCATCTCCAGTTATTTTTTGAAAGAGAAAAAAAAAAGTGATTTTTTTGGGTGTTGGAGTTTTTTTACAGTTAAATGGTGACTGATTGAAGTAGACGATGAGCTCATTTGGTGGATTTGATGTTGTAGTTGGTGGTAGCCCACTACAAGGATTTAGGGTTTTTGTAGCGCTTAAAATCCTTGCAAAAAGCTCCTAAAAACTCTGATATTGCTCATTTGCAGCGTCTCTACCTTCCTTGCATGATCGCCGCTATAAACCTTCCACTTTTGAACAATTTCAAGGAAGTCATGAAAACGCTGCAAAAACCTACTATTTCCAGCGATATAAAAACGCTGCATTACCCAAAACATCACGCTGCAAAAGGCCTGGAATTGAAGGGGTTCTAGCGCTGCAATTAATTTTTTGCAGCGATATTTATCCTTGCAAAATAACTAAATTTCGCTGCAAATATTAGTTTCTATAGCAGCGATATATTGGTTTGCGTTGCTATTAATTTTTTTACAACGCTTATAAGTCGCTACAATTAATCTAGATAAGCTGCAAAAAAGAAAAAGATAAAAGCAACAATTCATCGTTTCGCTGCTTCTCGCTGCAATAGATTCAGAAAAGCGCTGCTAATGACATTTTAAAAAGCAACAAACTCACACATCACTGCTTTATAAATCAATTGCAGCGTCAGGAAATCGCTGCAAATATTTTTTTGCAACGTAGTAAAATCGCTACAATTCGTCTATAACAGCACTTCAAGTATCTATTGCAACGCTTGGAACTTCAGTGTGAAATAGTAATAGCAGCGAGCAAAAAACGCTGCTATTTCTCTTTTGCATTATTTTTTTTTTTTGGTCTCCGCTTCATCTAAATCAGTAAATCTTGTGCATAAATCTGGAATTGTTTCATTTTCACAATCAACTATATTATTTTTTGAACTCACTAAATTTTTTCAATGTCTAATTTAAATACTAATTAGACATACTTACCCTTATGCATGTGCCCAAGAAACCTGATGATTTAATATATTAATTTTATTTTAATACATTAAACTGCACTTTTCAATCTTAATCTATTCTATGAATTTTGAATACTTTTGCACCAACATGCCAACGACCACACATATCCAAAACCCAATATTAAGTGCTTCAAAATTAGTAAATATATTAGAAAATCCTGAAACTTCCCTCATGCACTGATGAATATGCTGAATTAAGTTAAATTAGTACCATTTCCTTGTAATATAATAAAGCAAACACATTCATTCATCTAAACCCAGTTGAAAATGCACATTAATGTAGTTATGGGCTATACATGGGGTGGACCAAGTGGAAGAACGAACCTACAACTTATAAACTACTAAATATATAGAACACATTGTTGCTTCTAAACATTAGATGAAACCATCACTACATTCATTTAGATATTTCACAATGTCCTCCTCTTGTATATTTAAAAATGAGGCATCTACACCAAGTGCACCTGGGCATTGTAGGTTGGATAGAACAACTTCATCACAACTTTCTTCATGCGAGGGGAATTCACTTTCGCAAGTAGTACACGTCTCTCTAGGGAACCAACTCCAACCTGGCAGTGATTAGGAAAAGTTCTAGTCATATAATAAATTATAGCGATTTGTGTTGAAGCTAACAAAATATATATAGCTCAATGGACTGGAAACAACTATATCCAAAGATAACATCTACTGTCACTTTCAGGTTACCCAAAAAAATATATTTACACCTATCTCACATCTTAGATAGAATAATTAAAAAATCAAAATATTGTCTAACTACTTTATCGCCCATTTCAAACCAAAACTTTATGATATCAGATTGGTACACCAACCATATGCAGGTGATAATCCATTGGTACGATTTTCTTATTGATGGGGGATAATAAATTTATTTTCCAGGTTATAAACATGGCCCAACATTGTTTATGTGTTCAAAACTGGATAAATATTAGCTGGTGGATGGGATATTCTTATTCTATCTAAGATGCAACTTCTCATTAGATGCAATTGATTCCTAATTAGCTTTAGAAGGAAAAACAATAGCCTTAACTGCATGGTTCCTATGGTATATAACTCTGTGATACTTTTAAATAAAGTATCTAACCCAAAACATGCATATAAATACACGTGAATGAACATATATTCTCACATCTTTTCTGCCTTTTTATCAGTCATGGTGTGCAACAGAATAACTATAAGGAATTCTAGTGTCTTCAAGTGTAAAAGCTAGTACAAAGACCAAACAGCATGCAAAAAATAGGAAATCAACATCAATTCAGTTAGATAGAAACATATTGATGACTAAAGCCCTATAGTCTTCTTTGAACAAGTACTGATGTGTACCTGTTGACTGCTCTTCACAATTCCCTCCACTAAATCAACAAGTTTCTTGCTATTTTGTGCTAGTGTAATGGCTTCTTGGAACTTCACATCTTGCCTTAGTAGCTGTGCGCAGTGACA
The DNA here is from genome assembly GCA_011037825.1 of Carya cathayensis. Classification (NCBI taxonomy): domain Eukaryota; kingdom Viridiplantae; phylum Streptophyta; class Magnoliopsida; order Fagales; family Juglandaceae; genus Carya; species Carya cathayensis. The sequence goes on from QGSO01000169.1 coordinate 537,222, forward strand.
GAAAATTGACAAACCTTCAGCTCATAATTCTAATCCACAATTAAACTAAAAGCAGATAAAACATATTTTTGATTTTTTGAACTCTTGAGTCATGCAATATAGAATTGGTGGCTACCTATATACTGCAAATAAAATATTATTCACTTTGCACACCTCAACATGCATCATAAAACTGTTATGCAGCAGAAGAGAACTTGAAACCTTCAGCCCAGTTGGCGTTAACAATTATTCATGCAGCTTATATAATAGCTGGTTGTTAAACTTTTATATAATTGCACACCCCATTTAATATAGTATAATACCAATGCACATTAAGAAAATTATCCAACCTTCAGCACAGTGTTAATTTACATTTAATACAAGCAGCTGACCTTTCCATCTTTGCTATACTCTAATGGCTTCTTGAGTCATGCAACACCACATTGGTGTTGCCAATGTTGATGCAATTAGATGAAGTATATAAAAGCACACCCCATCTAGCATGACTCAATTCATCTAAGGCATAGAACTGCTTTTATGCCTTTTTGAACCCTTTTCATAAACCATATCAGATTTCAGCCTACTTTTTTCCCCAATCTGGGACCTTATTGAATGAAAATAAGGATGCTTGCTTTAGCATCAGTCATTTTATACATTCCAAATCGAGTAACCTAGCAAAGTACCATAGTATTTACCTGTTTGATATTGGGTTTTCTGTGCAATAGAAAGACAGCAAATCCAACCTCAACTCTAAATTTTCTCAGGATACCATAAGAAAAAAAAATTATGAATGGAGTTACCAATATGTCTTTTCAACAAGAGATCTAAATAACAAATGACCAGGCAATTAATTAGCAAGAGTAGGTTCTACACCATACCAGAGCTGGACACCTATCCCTATTACAAACATAACTACAGTCAGAACTCCAGAAAGTTAATTGTGATAACTTATACATTTAGTAAATAACAGTTTCAGATTTGTATATGACATTCACATTCATCTCTTTACAATTCATTATAAGATATGAAATCAGACTTGTTATGTTATATCAACTGGCCTCAACAATATATTATCTCCAATATGGAACCACAATAATATTTGTTGTGAAATCAATAGTATACCATTTCTATCTGACTTACTTACTTACCCCCTCGCAGTGTCTTAGTAAAGAGTGCATTTCAGCTCTTTTTAAATTCCATCACTCTGCAAACGGTTGATTGTGACCATTGGAGTAAATGACTTTATTAATGTGTAGCATACAATGTAATTGTCTAAACAAAAATATAATAAACTCAGACCAGGTGGCTACTTTGCCTACTCATCTCCCGAGGCAAACATTACAAAAGGATGAAGAGTATTTACCATACCTGAAATGAGTATTTAGACCCCAGTCACTCCAAGTGATATGGATGCAAGATAATAATAAGTGCTGCAAAACAGTTATCATCTTCCCTATTGAAAAACCATAATATCAGTTAAGATAAGCCACAACCTCTCTACTATAAACTTTTTTGAAAAATAAACTTCACAATGCAGCGTAGACTTATACATAGTATGTCTAAGTCCACATAATACCCAGAAAATTATCAATTATATATCACTTTCAGTTCTTATCAATTATAGGTAGCCTTAATGGAGGTCTTCACAAAGAAGTTAGCCATTTAGAAGCATATGAATGAAATTATCTGTGGATATACAAGAACAATTTCTGTTGCATATAAATAGATAACATATTGAGATATAATAAGGCCTTAACCCATCACCACCATTCATACAGTGTAAAGATTATACTTTTGACAAGGAATCAAAGGCAACATACCATAGCACTTCCATAGATATTTTCTCATGCCTGCACTGACCATAATCCTTCACATAATTGCCAATTGAAGTGCTGCATACATCCTTTTTTGCCCACGCCATGAACATCTTGTACCAACATACATACTAGACTGGTTGAATATTCATATAGTCAAGCCCCATGGCTTCCAAAAACTGCCCAATTCCTCCGACACTTCACAAAAATCTGCAACCTTTCTCTTTATATATATATATATATATTGGCCACCAACCATCTCCCAATACCAAAAAGTGTCCAAACTACTCAAAAAAGTTGATCTCATTTTTTCTCTACAAGACCATCACGGAGTCTCTCCACGAGACTGCTGAGACTCCGTGGGTGTATGGAAGTTCTGGAAGAATTCCCTCATCATCATATCAGTTGCATTTTGCCTCTCACGAAGTCTCAATACTTCCTCTTGAATTGCATCAAACTGTGTCTTGTACTTCTCTGCATCTTTCCGGTAATTCTCAGCATCTTTCTTGTAATTGTCGGCATCTTCCTTGTGCTTTTCAATCAGAGCAAGGTACTCTTTTTCTCTTTGGCTCTCCCGTTTTCATGTCGACTCCGGGATAACCATCTCTCCGAGCCCCCTTGCATATCCTGGTCTAGAGCCTAGGACCTCCCTAAATACACTTGCTGCTGCATCATTGGTGCGTTGCTCAGGCTGTAGACCATCTAGCTTTCCAACCATCTCCTTCTGCACGTGCAAATTTGAATTTGTTATTGTTAAGTCGTGTACTGACATTATTAGTTTGTACACCTTCAAATTCCAAGTTGGAAACCATAACCAGATATCAACAGAATATAACCTAATTTAACTAGCAAAGACACTCACATAGCTGGCTTCAGTTGCTACTGTGACAAATTTGCCGGTCTTCTTTAAGAAATGAGTCTCCTTATAAAACTTGACCATATCCGCATTTGCAGCCCGCTACAAGATAGTAATTTTGTCAGGACATGGTAAATCATGACCATTGATTAATCCGGAACACATATAGACATATGTTTTGTCAAACACACAAACATATCTCATTATGAAACAAATGCAAAAACAACATTTAAGGCTTTCTCAAACTAAGATTTTTGTTTAACCAACATGATTCGTATGGTTGTGTTAATACATGTACTATCATAATGGAATTGGTAGACCAATGGGAACGCAATTTCAACTAGTGTTGTGCTTCAAAGATTGTTGGAAAATGGGTTGTGACAAAATTCATGGATGATATTAGTTTAAATTACATACATTTTCCTCCAATATCCTAACAAATGATTTCCGGCCTGCTGTGTGGTTGATTATTTGTGCCTTTCTATTCTCCCGATTTTGCCTTGACATTTTCTGCCATTCAAACACAATGTCAGCTTTCCCAAACCACATGAAGTTTTCAAACTATTTGACTTTTTCTTGTTAAATTAACGAGCTATATATTTTGAATAACCAATATTATACCTTGAATTCGTCGCTTCCCCACCTTCGACACAAGGTAATCCAAATGTTCAACGAAACCATTGATTGTCCAGAAGCCAATGCTTCTTCGTGGGTTCCGTAAGATTCATATTTCTTGTGTAATTGGTGATGGAATGCATTAAACCTCTTACGCAGCTGCTTCAAGACCGTCAACTTGTGATTCTCCCGATCCCAATCCAACACAAAATCACCCTACATGGATGATTTTCACATTAACTTCAATACCGATTGTATATCAAGTTGCTTTGAGTCAATAAGAAAGGCAATATATCTTACCCTCACACGTTCAATCAACTCGTCCTTTTGTGCTTGTGGCACATCGGTCCATCTAGCATAGCTCATGTCGCAATGTTGTTTGATTATTTGCGTTACCCGTGCAGTGAACATGGATGAGTTCGTACAGCACGGTGCCGTTTCACCGTCATTAATTTTCAGAAACACCTTTCCTTGCTTTCTCAGCATCTCAAATGCTAGACACTTAGCTGGCCCACGTTTCCGTTTGGGCTGCTCCATGTTCGAGTCAGGCATTGTGGGAGCAGTTGCATCTGTATTTTTAAGAAAAAAAAAACCCATATCAATCTACAATTTTTTATATTTTGTTGTTTACGCATAAATGACAACCATACCGATATTCTCTCCGTTGGGTAGGGTCACAACCATATCAGTCTGGTCTCCGTTAGGTGGGGTCACAACTGCTTCATTGAAAGGCCCGTTAGGTGGGGGTTCTCTTATAGGTGATGGTTCTCTACTCGGCTCATGGGGGGGCATCGAAATGGGACTTGGAGGCTCCCATGGATGACTCGGAGGCTGAGTTGAGTCATCCGATCCTACCTTATGTTCTTCATTTGAATGGCTGTGGTATGAAGCGATACGAACTCCTCGTGGTCGGCGTGCTCTTGTTGAGTATGGTACAAATCTCCGGCCACGGAAACCTCGTCCAGCCCCTCTTCCGCGGGAACTTTCTCCCATCGTGTCACCTACATTTATTTACAAAACCCCAATTACGTGTAAAGTTATTCCAACCAATTTAATAAAGCATGGGATCCCGCTTTAAATTAACAAGCACTCTAATACCCATTTTGAGGATAAATAATATTTTTTGCAGATATTAATATTGGGATGTCATGTGTGATACACGTATATATCAACCCATCATTAATTTCCCCCCATTATTGGGAAATGATGCTAACAAGTACTGTTCATGGGTTGATATATCATTCCCAAAATCCAATATTTCAATGAACTATGTAAATGCAAGGAAAGTGCTAAGAAATTACTGAATATAAGAAAGTACTTATAGGCTACAAACCTCCGGAGTTGATCCTCATTTCTTGCAGTTCGCTGTTAGATCCAACCTCAAACTTTTTACTCTCTGCGCCCGTCTTTGTTACGACCTGGTTACTGGTCATAGAACAACAATACGCCCACATTGTTAGTTATTAAAATATGTATATATATATACATATGTAGTAATCTCGACTTTTTAATTATAATCTCTATGGAGGTGGAGTTCGAGCTACTTCAAAACATTGAACAAATGTGCAAATATACTAAATGCTAAAGTATATTATACAAGAGAATTAATACATTACAGTCATGACAAAGTTCATCCAGCCAGCAATGCTACCTAGCTATTTAATTACAAAGTTATAAATTTATTAAGAAAGCCAGACACATGTTGGTTAAAAGACACTAATTATTTATTTATTTTAATACAGTCATTGCTAATAAAAACTAATTATGTATGCCCCTGCTCTTTAGAATTTATGGACAGTTGCACTCTTGATCATGTAGTAGTCCTCATGTGGGCTAAAATGATTAGCAGATTTTACAGCATGGACAGCTCTAGATTTACAGTAATTTTGCATTTAATGACAAAACTATGCATTGCGATTTTCATCAACTTTTGCACCCAAAAAATGGTACATTACAGCTATATGAGTAGTTTGGGCATTCGGTGGTAAAGGCTTGCACAAAATACTAAGTATGAAATGATAGATTACTTGACCCAAATCGTTAAACAAAACTACCCAGATCATTATAACTTAGTTCAAAGGAGCATACATGTATTTCTTGATACCCCATCTTGTCCATATACACATTACAATATAAGGTATTCCTCAATAATGGAAGTGCTGCAACAAGCTTTAACCGGTTGTCTACGCGGATAGAGACTCCTCGTCTGTGGAAAAGTCATCCTCATCTAAATATTCCTCATCACCAGAAGCATCTCCTGAACAAGAATCAATTATGACATCGTCAATAAAGTCTTCCGAATTTACATTTTGACCAGCCGAACTTGTCACTTCTCGTGCATCAATCAAGATAGGTTCTATATCATTCCTATTCAGTGGAGTTGACATTGGGCATGCATCACACTGCAATGGTGCATAATCATATGACTCCTCAGTTTCTTGATATGCATCATCGTCACTTGATGAGCCATCAATATCTTCTAACACTCTTGGCACCGATGGAACGTCATATACATTCCTGTTCGTGTCTCTGACGTAAAAACACTGGGAAGCCTGGCATGCCAACACAAATGGTTCATCCTTATACCAAGTCCTATCCATGTTGATACTAGTCATATGGTTATCAACCCGTACCCCTCGTCTTGGATCACTGACGTCAAACCAATCACACATGAACAAGTACACTCGACGCCAACCCATGTAGTGTAACTCCACGATATCATTAATAACACCGTAGAAGTCAACGTTATTAGTATTTTCGTCCCCAATTACCAACACCCCTGAATTTTGTGTACGCCGCCGCAGTTCACGTTGTTTTGTATAGAACCTTTTGCCATTTATAATGCAAGCAGTATAGGATGCGACCCATCTTTCAGGACCGCAAGCTAATGCATATAGATCATCGGTCACATCAAGTGGGTTGGTGATACGCTGGTCCTGAACCTACAACAATATTTTGTTGGCAGGTTAGCACTTATAGTATTTACAACTTAATCATTAACGCTCGGGTTCATCAAGATAGGTTGTGTTCAAGCTAACTTACACGTTTCTTCAACCAAGTTGAAAATTCAGATTGATGTGTTCGATCGATACAATTTGGGTTGTGTAGCTTACACTTCTCATAATGCTCACTGCATTTGGAGAGCACAGAATTGTGCAGCAATATATGTAAGATTTGCTAAGGTCATATAACATAAATGGGTTGTCCCCAAAAGCCAAAAAAAATCTTGTTAACAACTTCAATTAACGAAAGCTTACTCTAGGTAGGGTCCAATCTCAGCACAGTTGTTGAGGACGTACCAAGTTGCTTCCGTTAAGAGTTTATCTGATAATTGCCTGTTGGAAGCTGTACCAATGGGACGAACTTTCTGGTTGAAAATTTTTATTCCATCGATATTCTCGGCTTCACCATCAATGTTACGGTCCATTCTAGTAAACTTCTTCTCAACATCTTGAAGATACAATGAGCAAAATGTCAGGCATTCAATATGAATGTAGGCTTCGGCTATTGAGCCTTCTAGGCGGGCTTTATTCTTAACATACCACTTGAACTTGCCAAGATATCTCTCAAATGGATACATCCACTTATATTGTACTGGACCCCCAAGTATGGCCTCGCGAGGTAAGTGGACAGCTAGGTGGACCATGATATCGAAAAAAGATGGGGGAAATATCATCTCCAATTTGCATAGAATTGTGGCAATATCAGTTTGAAACTGGGATATTTGATTAACATCTAGTGTTCGGGCACACAACCCCTTGAAGAAAGTGCACAGTTCAGTCAAGGCCAATGCAATATCAGTTCTAAAAAACCCCCCAATAGCAATAGGAAGTAGTCTTTGCATGAAAACATGACAGTCATGGCTTTTCAACCCTGATATTCTGCAATCTCGTACTGAAACACAATGCCCGATGTTTGAAGCGAATCCATCTGGAAATTTCACATCGACTAGCCATTCACAAAATTTTTTTCCTTTCGTCACCATGTAATGTATACAATGTTTGTGGCATTGTAACACGTTCACCGTCATACTTCAAATGTAATTCTTTTCTGAAGCCAAGAATCGCCAGGTCATGTCGAGAATTGACATTATCTTTTGTTCTACCAGGAATGTTTAACATAGTGCACAATATGTTATCGAAAATATTCTTTTCAATATGCATAACATCTAGATTATGTCGAAGATGCAGGGTTACCCAATATGGTAGCCTGAAGAAAATGCTATATTTTGTCCAGTTCAACTCTTCAATTGTTCTTTTTCTCTTTCGATGAGATTTACCAAATTGCACATCCCCAAGCATCAGCAATTGAGTGGCAATATCATATCCTTCTAAAACCCTTGGTGGTCTGCGATGATCTTCTTTACCATTGAACAAATTTTTTCTCGTTCGCCACATGTGATCAGCCGGTAAGAAAGGACGATGTCCCATATAACAATGTTTTCGGCCATACTTCAACCAATTGGAGTCTGTGCCCTCATTACAAGATGGACAAGCCAATTTTCCTTTTGTTGACCACCCAGAAAGAATCACATATGCTGGAAAGTCGTTGATTGTCCACATTAAAGCAGCGTGCAACATAAACGTTTCCTTCGTGGAGGCATCATACGTAGGTACCCCATGTTCCCATAATTCAAGCAGTTCATCGACCAACGGTTGCAAGTAAACATCAATGTCATTACCTGCAGATTTGGGACCAGGTATAATGAGGGATGTCATGAAGAATTGGTCCTTCATGCACAACCATGGCGGCAAGTTATACGGGACCAGGATTACTGGCCAAATGCTATATGGTTTAGCCATATTGTTGAAGGGATTGAAACCATCACTTGCCAGACCAAGCCTGACATTGCGAGCATCATGTGCGAACCAACTATGGTCTTCATCAAATCTCTTCCATGACTCTGCATCTGCAGGATGTCTCATACTAGACTCATCGGTTGGTCGTTGCTCTTTATGCCATCTCATATCACGTGCTATATTGGCAGTCATGAAAAGACGTTGCAATCTTGGCTTCAAGGGAAAATGCCTCAACACTTTTTGAGGGATAAGACGAGCCCTATGTGTATTAGGCACTCACCTTGATGCCTTACAGATAGGACATTCATTAAGATTGGCATTTTCCTTCCAGAATAAGATGCAGTCATTGGGACATGCATGAATTTTGTGATAATTCATACCCAAACCCCGCTCCAATGACCTTGACTCCTCATATGAATGTGACAATTCAGCATTAGGAAAGGCGGACCGCAACAAGTTAAGTAGCATATCAAACGACTTTATTGACCACCCACCGAGTGTCTTAATGTGTAACAACTTCACAATGAAAGACAGTTTTGAGAATTTTGAACAGCCAGCAAAAAGTGGACGTCGTGCATCCTCTATTAGCTGCTCAAAAGATGAACTTGGGGATGGATCTGGTATTGATCCCCCACTTGGCAATGGATTACTGTGATCATGGGGAACATCAACAAATGTGCCTGCCCGAATGTCATCTAACATATGGTCCATGTCATCAATGTAGTCATCTGCATAATCAGCAACACTATCGTCTTCGTCGTCATTGAAACTTCGTGTTTCCTCCTCCCCATGAAATATCCACTGGGTATAATTTGGATTGATCCCTTTCATGTACAAGTGAGTCTCCACATCAAATATAGACAAGAATAGAGTATTACAGCATGAACGGCATGGACATCGAATGCGATCACTTCCTCGAGAATGGTTTCGTGCAAGGTTGAGGAAAGTGTTAACCCCCTCGGCGTATGCAGGCGATCAAAGTCTATCTGTCAAGTTCATCCAGATTTTGTCCATCTAAAATGGGTGAAAGAAGCAGTTTAGTTACTTGGATAGTATTTAGGGTTCAATTTAGCTATACGAAAGATTTCCAACAGAATTGTAGAAAGTGAATTTGTGAGCAAATTCACAATTTTAATGGAAGCCACATGTAGTGGATCACAAGAGAAGTGGGAAGTGATAGGACTAACCGTAGTTGTCATGCAAATCGTTGTGGAATGATAAAGGTTGTGTTGATCAGTTTGGTGTGTCTATGCCAGGAGTATTGACAGTCTGCAGAATATGGCATCATGTTAAACATGGTACTAAATGGCAAATTGTTGGTATAGGGCAAAATAATTCAGTTAAGATGCTAACAATTGAAGTTTACTAGTTTTATGGTCCTATGTTGGCGTGTAGTTGGTATAATTCAGTAAATTCATTATTTATGAGGAAAGCAATTGAAAGGTTGAATCAATTTCAGTTCATGGGAAAACGAAAGTCACTTGTCCACGAAAGGACTTGGGCAATAATAGGGAGGTTGCATCGAGTGACGTACGTGTCACTCGATGACATTGACAGTTTATTGACGCATTCACAAATGAATTGTAGCTTAGTAACAATTAAATGAACATAGACAATCAAACCTAGGAGTTTTCCCCGAATTGATTCTCCAATAGGTAGATGGCTGGATGTAGACAAAAAGTCAAACAAGGTAATGAATTTTGAAAGATGACGAAGAGTGATGTGATAGTGGGGGGAAGGGTTTGTTTCTAATAACCAAATGTATTCAGGATAGCGTTATGCCATGCAGGAAGATGATACTGTGCATGGCATGATCATTATTTATAGTTCATATGGTTTTTAATATCTTATAATCATCCTCAATGATTATAAAGGGATGTTAGTATAACATGACCTGCACGTTACAATCTATCAATGGAAACACAAAAACCAGCGGATGAATTTATAGTTACACATGAATACATTTCTAACATTATTCATCATCCACTAATAAACCTCAAGCTTGTGTGGCAAAATTGTCAAAATGATGCCATTTTTTGGAAATTGCAAATGGACAGAAAAGACTTGTAGAGAACCTTATACAAGGTTGGTTATCCAAAACAACCTGTAACCTAACCTAATATTATTGTTAGGTTAAAAAATATATAGTAAACAGTTTTCGAATGGTAATAAAGGTAGAATGAAGATGAGATCAACGAAGGGATGATTGGGGAGCAGTTTTAAAAGAAAGAAACAGTTCAACTTCTTTTTATTTTACTTTAGTTATTTTTTGTTGATAAGTTTAGATAAGAGAAAATATTTGCTATTTTTGTAAGAAAAGAGAAACATTTCCCAAACAATAAATGAATTACATTGTGATAATTACATATCCTAAAAAAGAAACTCATGGTATGTAATATGACAAAATTCTGGCATATTAATCGGAAAAAGAATTAAAAGATATAAGTTCTTTTATATCTTCATCTTAAATTGGCTATGTCTACTTGAAGTAGTGGCTGAACAGCAAGAAGGTATCTGGAATATGCTAATTTTTTCAGTCCAATATAAGACTACCTTTGGTTGCTCTGCTAATTCAACAATTAATACGAGAAGATACCTTAATGTGTGATAATGTGTTTTTAATGTAGAAAATACAGGTGAGAAGATGCTACAGTTGACGCATTGGTAATGCACTGGAACTTCATATAAATGATAATTACTTGAATCAGCCAGCCTCTGATTTTGTGAAGAGAATGAAGGTGCAATTATTTTCTCTATTATATTTAGTTGCTGATTAAATTACAGATATTTTTGGTTGAAGGTATGACAGATTTTCATGAAATGCAAATTGAGATGTAGAGAAATAAATACAAACATTTAGTCTAGTGCCTGCTGAATTATGGTAGAATTAGTTTTATGTAATATTGAAGGCATCAACCAATGACTTGAAATCCAATGCTCTTTCTTGTTCCCTCTTTCTGATAGCCATATTTAAGGGCTGAGTATGGATTATCAACACCAAATCAATGAGCTGGTAGTATTTATTGTCATGTCAGTTATGTCATCGTGGACGACTTTTTGAGGGAATCTTAACTCATGCTAGCAGTAATAACCACGAGTCTTACCCGACTAGGATTTTTAAGTTAAGAAGAGCAGCCAATGCTTTGCACTATGTGTAGATCACTAGATTACAGCATATTTCAAGTAAGGGGTTCTAAAGTTTTAATGCATAACTGATACACAACTTAGAGTAAAGTGGAAGGTCTAAAAAAAACAATAGTATAATTCCTTGCCAGGAGTGAATTTATGAAGAAGGAAAAGGAAATAGTATTAACATAAAGTTTGATTGATCAAATACATATTTAAGTTCAACGCTATAACGTTCTCTCTATCTGCCTATCTCTCTATAAAGCATTATGTAGAGTCATTGGCAGGTATTTCAAGGAGGATCTGCACATATCAGACCATTGTATGGACTAGGTGATGCAGTGACAGATTTGGTTTTCATCTGTAACATTGGGCTTAAGAATGAGAGCTAATCATAAGTTGTTTTAATCATTATATACTTACTTGTTGGAAGGCATTTGGCACGTTTAAGTGCAGTTTGTGGTGGAACTTACATGCTAAAGAAGCCAAAATTTAAGTAGCATAAGAACCTCCCAACTCTAAATAATAAAAGTCCCAACTATTTTTAAAGGAGTGGTTTTTTATTCCAGTCTAGCTGAATTTTCTGCTCATTGGGACAGTCATCACTAAGAAGTAGCTGATTCATCATCCATGGCTTTAGTTTGACTGTTGTAGGGTATGGCAGTGGGAACTATGATCCTCAAACAGCAATTACTAAACATGGCCGATCCACCTTACATGAACACCAACTGGAGTTCCTGTAGTGAATGGACTGCTGTTGGATTTGTCTCTGACAATCCAGGTATTCTGAAATTTAGTTTTTCTCCTCTTTATTTATGTATGTATTTAATCTTAATTAAATACATACATAAATAAATCAGTAATGTGTAAAGCCAATGCAGGGGTTTGGTTCCTGAATTAGTCACTTAGATGTACATCAGTCGTGTGGTACAAAACCAGCATTCATCGGGCAAAATGGGATAGGGAAAATGGAGACACTTCCTCACCCATGTGGAAGCTCTGCCTTGGTGCTAAACTGTGTTAGGCAGTGATAGAAATCCCACTAAAAAATCAACTGTTGTCTAATGTGTGTAAGGTTGGTCCATTTCTTTTAGAAGATGTAATTGTGGAAACTGATCAACTGCCCAAACAGATTTGATGAAATACAGAAACTTTTAGAGTTTCTTTTCTATTTGATTGTGAGTCACATAGCAAAGTATACAGCAAAAGAAGATCTCTGCTTCACAAAGATAGATAGAGAACCTGAGAATATGTTTCTAAACAATAAGACATAGAAATGAAGAGAGATAGATACATGATGTAACAATACCGTTCTTATATGCTTATTTCTATCACTCTAAATCATTGACTGTATAAACAAGGTGAATCATCTAGTGATAGACAGTATAATCTAATATGGAAAGATTTATGGAAGTTGAACGATTCCAGGGAAAGTAAACAGATGAATCGGAAGGCACGTTCAGAAATACTACCTACAAAAGAAAATCTTTGTAAAGGCTGAAATGGTTATACTTGGCAACATATGCATGAGTTTTGAATGACTAGGAATCATTTGTTATCCATGCTTTTAGGACGTGGCCTCCAGCAGCTGAAGTTTGGGGGGATAGTAGAAGTCAAGTCAGAAAATAGAAAAGGAATTCTGAAAGCTTTGACTTCACTATGGGCTGAGATGATATCAAGATTACCAAAAGGAAAGTGTGGAGCATAATTGTGATATTCTGCACCAGATGTGGTATAGAATGATTTCATCTTTAAAAAAATCTTTCAAATGTCCTACGGATGTTCTTGACTATGGCTATTTCTAAATTATCACAATTCCAACAGCAACCCACCTAAGAAAATCTTGGGTATTAGAGAGGGTTTTCTCTGGGAGAGCTCAGCAAACTTGGTTTTGTCCAGTAGGGTATCTTGTTAAAGTCAATGTTGATTTAGCACCATAAGGAAAATGGAGCAATGGGCAACTCAATCATTATTAGAGATAGTGATGGAGTTGTGCATGCAACTGTTATTGCAGCAAAGAAGCTATGTCTATTCAGCTAGTCAAGCAGAAGGAAGGACATTGGCTCCAGCTGATTTTGAAGGGGATGCTAAAGTGGTAATAGACAAGATAATACCAAATCAGCAATTAATTGAAGGCATGGTCAACTTACGGAAGATATTAAGAAAGAGTTTCACTCAAATTCATCAAGAGTAGAGTCTTTTTTGTTATTCCTAGAATCTGTAATAATGCTGCTCATACAACAGCTAAACTGGGTTTAAGGGCATCCAATGAGATAATATGGTTAGAAGATGGGCCTATAGAGGTGATGTGTGCAAGTTCATTTGACAATAGATGTAATCCTCAAGTTATACGAATGAAAGTTTACAATAAAATGCATCTAGTGAAAAAAAAGTTACTGCACTCAGTTTTTCATTATACTCGGCACGTTGCTAAAAAGGAGCTGTCATGCTTTTTATTTCCACTCATGTAGTTTGGAATTCGCGATGACGGACCTGTCTACATTTCCTGATCAGAAATATGTTTGTCATATAATTCATGTCCTCCTTGACATTTGTTAAGATGAAACTTGCTAAATAAAGGGCAAAAGTATATATAATTAATGATATACATAGAATCAACTTCACATTGGCTGATGAAGTATATGAGATTACTAAGTTTCATCATTTTTCGTTAATTAATTCTCTCTTCAATCCCACAACAAAATTTTTCTTTGGCTTCCTAGCTATATATCACAAAACATACGTTGAATATTAAATAATTCCAGGTTGAAGTTATGTTTCCAAAATCTGTGATTTAGTGCAAAGTCTGACTTGAGGGCCTCCAACATTGGAAGTATCAACGCACGCCTAGGCAAGCAGACTCTGAAAATTGGAATAGGTAACCATCTTATATGATCTGGTATTCAGTGGCCCAACTCAGTGAATGAGGGACCAAGTTTTGTTGCACATAAGGAAGCATTTAACAAAAGATGATGGGAGAAACTGAGGACACAAGGCTTTTACAGCTTTAGTATGGAATTGGTCCCTGGATGGTGCAGTGATTTGTTATTCTAAAAATCACTACTTGCACATTGTGAGGATGTTCACTAAGCATAAGGCACTAGTGATTAGGTTGTAAGAATAATCCAATCTAATTATTGATATTGGATTGGGTGCAAGGTTAAGAACACATGTTCACAGGACTGCATTTCAGCGTGACCCAACTTACTTAATGCTAGAGTTGGAATACTACAAAAACATGTGGGGGATGAGAAAATGAAAGAAATTTAATTCCATAAGCTTTCAATTGCAATATGCACTAGTTTGTTCTGCTCTTTTTCAGTATGAGGATAGTGGAAATCCAGGTTCACATCTGGAGGTTTGTCATTCACAATATTGGGTGATACTAAGTTTCTACCAAAGTAACTTACCCATAATAGAAATTACTTAATAAATCCACAACTGAATATATATAAATACCAATATAATACTGCAAGAAAACAATATTGACTAAGTACTGAGATTCAACATAATAATAAGATAGCAAAGCTAGAGGGGGAAAAAAAGGAACTGGCTATTATGTGGGCTCATGTATGCCCCTGCATCTTAAAACAAAGTCAACCAATTGCTTACACAGTTAAAACAAATAGTGATGAAGAAAGAAGAAAGAAGAAATTGCAACAGCCAGGCTTGAGAGTTTGATAGGCATAATCCCATCTAATCTCAGACTCCATGATCTCACAGTAGCATCCAAGAGAGAACAGTGGTATTGTTTGTTATTATTTATCTAGATACAGATAGAAACAGAAGATGAAGCTTTCTTATAACAATTTCTATTATAAGAAAACATCACTTGTTTGACGGATCTATATGCGAAATGAAAAGCTAATTTTTGTTGAACCATCATCTAAGGTCCAATGAAAAAGAAAACAAAGGAGGAAACAGTTAGAACTACAATTAAATAACTTACTTATCAAAAAAAAAAACAACTAAATTTAAATAACAGCCCAAACCACTCATTAATTTCTCAGCTTTAATTAAATAATTGTCATGATTTTATTTGAATAATTGACATATAGATATAAAGAAGGTTGGGTCACATGCATGAGTTGAAAAACTAGGTATAAGAAATGAATGATTTGAAAGCCTTGTTCCATGGTACTATATATGCATATATATATGCAGTAGTACTAGACTACTAGCTACTACTCATGCACAGTACTATAAATATATATATATATATAACACTGATCATGATCGGTTGATTTCTAATAATTACTAGCTTTGATTTGAGTACTCGACTTAAAGTCTTGTTTTCCTCTAATCTATAAGAATCGATCAATATATGTATGTGAGATTCGATGATCTTGAGGTACCAATATACTTATTGTCAATCTTTGAAACACTAGCTAGATATATATATATGGCCTGATCATATATATTTAGCAAACCATCATGCAAGAACCTGCTGCTGCCTCTTTCGATGGCATAAGTAATTTTCAGCCTCTATTCTCTCATACTATCTCACCCTCTCTCTCTCTCACAAATTCTCCCCATGTGTATTGCTACAGTTTTGGACATGACTAGAATGCAGTAACAATAGTATGAAAGGCAGAGGATACGCAGTAACAACCTAAATTCTGGCATTTTCTAGGCTATTCACAACCCAACTTAATATTGGATACTTAGTCATCTAATTAGGGATTTAAAGGAAGAAACCAGTCAATCAGAGGATACGCAGCAAATACAAAGTATCATCCAAAAATTATGAACATACTAAACCAACATCTATACCCAAAATGCATCTATACCCAATAAAAAATGGTGAAAGAAAGAGCAAATTGTTTAAGTTTCGAACATCTATCATAACGTCTACAAACTACAAAGCTCCCATTTTTCTAAAGCAAAATCACGCGGATGAAGGGGGAGAGATTTATCAAAATGAGTAGAATCAATACCTGTGGTGACGGAAGCTATACCCAAGTAACTGGTTCGACAATGGAAACGTCCGATTCAAAGATCAATCGGTGTCCGAAATCACTCCAACAGTAACCACACACACAGAGAGCGGGATGGGAAGGAAACGCTGACAGTAGCTTCCGCGGAAGGGAAATGAAGTGGTTTTCAATCTAGGGTTCCGGATGTAGTCTACGCTGGAGGTAGATTTCCAGCCGTGTTTTTGGTTGATTAAGTGGTCACCTGGGCACTGGAGGTAGGAGAAATGGGCAAGAGGCTCGAAGTGGAGATGGGTACTCGGTAACAGAGTGGTTTCGGGGGGAAAAGCTTGACATTTAGGGAGATTTGGCGCCCAAAGCCTATTGCAACGATATTACCCTACTGCAATAAGTTTTTTATTTCCGCAAGGCATGTTTTCACCGTTGTAAGTTGCATTTTCGTTGCAAAAAATGTTACGAAGCGCGCCGCTTCATTAAACCGTAAATCGATGTGAAAATTTTGCAAGGAAAAATAAAACGCGGCAGTTGATAGGCTATTGCAACGTTTTTAATTGCAACAAAATAAAAAACGCTGCAAAAAGCCTAATTTCTTGTAGTGGCCCCAGCTTCTGTTTTTTTCCCCTTTCATACTCTCTTTCATCTGCATCTCCTCTTTCAGACTTTCATCTTCACTTTCTCTTTCCTTTTCTCTCTGAAAGTAAACTTTTTCTCTCTCTTCTTTTCTTTTGTTCATGTTGAGGATCAAGAACAAGATCAACACACAGGTGACCTTTGCTAAGCGGAGGAAAGCTGTACGAGTTTTGCTGCAATTCAAGGTATTCACCAGAACAACAAAACCACTTTTGCACCCTCTAAACCACAAAAGGCAAAGCAAAACCATCAAAACTGCTTCCTTCTATTTTTATTTTTCTATTTTCTAAGTCATCTTTCTTTTATTTTCATCTCCGAGTTGATTTTTTGAAAGAGAAAAAAAAAAGGTGATTTTTTTGGGTGTTGCACATGTATTTTTGTTGTGTATTGACAGATCTATATCTATTCGTTTAGATCTATTAGTTTTCACTTTAAACGTAGAAGTGAATACAACCCTCATCTGCGCAGAATATGATTTTATCTACCAAAAATAAAATGGAACACACAGAATATCTACCAGAACATAGATACACAAAATGAATATTTGTGAGATATTATTTTATTATCTCGAAACAAAATTACGATAAATACACAATATAAATATTTGTGAGATATTATTTTATTATCTCGAAACAAAATTACAGAAATTTGAGGCTCTTCGCCTCATTCTTCAAACGATCTTGCTCCTCTAAAATTTGCGTGGCATCTCTGTCTAAAGGAGTAGGCAATCTAAAAGAAGAATTAAGCAAGGATTTTAATTTCCTATTCTCTTGTTTTATTGCTTCTATCTTCATGTGAGACTCCTGAAGAAGTCGGTGAAGGATAGAAATTTTCTCATTGAGTTTATCCAAATCATAAGGTTTGGATTGTAGTCGCTGAGAAAATGCATAAATAGCTGAAGAGTAATGGGTACCGAGATTTACAAGCTCGTAGATAGTTTCAAAATCTGACTTATTAGCCAGATCATTATTGTATTGTACTATAGAACCTACAGCAGAAGCAGAAACAACTGGTGAAAATGGTGTAGAATACTTCACGTATTGGTTACGAGAAAATTGCTGGGCCATTGTAGAGTAAGAATGCAAAGAGAGATTGCAGAGTAAGAATGCAGTATTATTACATAAAAGTAAAGAAGATGAGATGCGAATGAAGATGAGCTGAATATCTCTTTTATAGAGAAAATTATGACTAAGCACCTCTATTGCTTCACGGCATCTCTCGTGAAGCATCTCTTTACAAGAGACAAGAAGATGTAGCATCATAGCTCTGCGGTGCCTGACAGCTACAGAAAACCTGAAAAAGCTTGCAATGCTTGTCTGATCTAAAAAGCTAGCCACCGTTTTTGTTGAAAAATAAGGTTAGCGGTTTAATATTGATGAATTCTTCACTAACTGTGTTATTTACAAGAACTCCAGAATCGCCAATATATGTTTCCTTCATATTTTGATTTATAACTTCTGATATAACAATTTCCTCATATGAATAGATCATTAAAATTGACAATTCTATTTTTATTTGTTCCAGTTGTCGAGCCTATGTTAAGATAGATGATAATACAGGACGATTGACAGCTGTTTTATTTGAAGCAATTGCAGAAGACGCTGTTCTATTTTGAGCAATTGCAGAAAACATCCCTTTGACGTTTTGCTTCTACTAGTATATATATATATATATATTTATATACGGTCAGTTATTTATAACAAAAATTATTATTTTTTTATTATCAAAATGAGTATATTCTCATCGCCTAGCCATTATTGTCATAAATAACTCATTATAAATAATCACTGATTTTTTACAATGAATGGATACAGATTTCGTAATGGCTCTACTAAAATTTTACGGTTGAGAGTGAAATAGTTATAGACAAGTACATTTAAATGTGTTCTTATAGCCGCTCAAGTAAATTTCTCACTCAAATAGTATAAATATTCAATAAAAATTATAAAACTGAATTTATACATCCATCTCTTACGTACTCTAAATTAATATGAATTCTGGAGAATCTAAATCTCAGTAATATAATATCACATATAACCTAGATCTAGTGAGTCAGCCCATAAACATTTCGTGGGAATTAGAGAATTGCTTCTTATGGTCTCGATCCAAAGAATCAAGGCTTGATCGGTTTTTGTAGTTTTGAGGGGTAATGGTTGATTCCATTGATAAATTTCTGAACTCCTCGTGGGTTCTCCATTTTTCTATTTTGTCATATTCTTTCGGGCCTTCTTTTTCACCTTCTCAGAGCATTGGCAATGGCCTCGCCATTGCCAATTGCAAGTCTAAAATAAAGGTTGTTGGAGGCGTTTTTGGTCTGCAATGGTCTAGCGAAAATCAGAAAGTTTGACATAAAATGTACAGTAAATCTAAGGCGCTCTCCATGTCTGGCGAGCTACTGTTCCACGTCTATGAATATTTTTATTCTTTTTCTTTCACCCGCTTTCTCTCCTTTCCCTCGGTTTCTCATTTCTCCCCAACAGATTCCCTCTTTCTTTCTTTCTCCCAAACTACTGAGCATTCGCCCTTCTCTTTCAGCCGCCGCCTTGTGGAACGAGTCCAACGGTCGCCTCCTCCAGCAGACGCCGTCGTCTCCGACCGCTAATGTGAGTCTCTCTTCCTCTCTCTTCCTCGCTCTTCTCTCCCTCTTCTCTGTTGAATACTCCGAACGAAACTCCAAACTCTTCTCTCCCTCTTCTCCGATTGCCTCCTGAAATTTCTTGTTTTCTCACCCATTTCGTGCCCTTATTTTCCCAGCCAGGTCGAATCAAAGCATCGGCTTTTGATACCCGTCCCACGCCGAAGTCTCTTCCTCCACGAATCTCCCACTACAGGTATCGTATGTTTGCATGAATGTGATGTTTTTGGTTTTTGGTTTTTTTTTTTTTTGTAGATGAAATGGTAAATCGTGGTTGTTATTGTTTCAATTTTTTCCTGCATTTGGGCGAGATTCTTGGTTATATGTAAAATCTGTTGGTGCTTGGACCCTGATGCCTCATCTTGACGTTGCTAGATCATAAGATTTGGGGTTGTTGCTTGACATTGTTGTAGATGGAGGCTTGTTTCTCTATTTTAATTTTCTTCAATGTCTTGAAAATGGCAGTAGTCGAACTCTGCCACTTGGGAAAGTGAAGACTGCCACTCCCAGAATGTATATTATGCTACTGCTTCATGAATTTAAAATTATGAACTGTGTCAGTGTTTTTGGGTGGTGGTGTCGAAGTCTAGGGTTATAATAAAACTGCATCAATTATATGGGATAGCCATTACAGCCCTCAAATCCTAGATGTTCATGTTAGGAGCCAGAAAATGATAAAGAAAGTCATTCAAGCTAGTTACATTCCTTAAAGTAATATTCAATCAATATTCCAATTAAAACTCCTAGAATATCAGTTGGAACAATCATCGTGGATGGCAAAATCAACTCTAAAAAGGTTTAACTATTGGGCATGCTGTCTGTTTATTCATAAAACAAAAACAAATGGGCATGCTGTCTGTAACTATTGGGCATGCTGTCTGTTAACTCTAAAAAGCATTTTAGCCTCTGTTTATTCATAAAACAAAAACCATTGGGCAGTGTATCAATTTTATGAACTAAAAAACACAGATTTCCTAAAACACCTCTAATGCAATCTCACCCAATAACCATGAACTAAATGTGGGTCTAGCATATGGATAAACTCCCAATGCATGGTTTAGACATTAACGCTCTTACATTTTGAGATGCTCTCTAAATAATCACCACTAGTTTATTTTGACATAACTGGGCTTTGCATTATTTCTATGACCACTTTTGTCTGGCTTTTGATGGTCTGTTTCCTGTCAACTTGAAGTAACCTCTCTATCAGTTAGAAACTCTGTTTCATTTCTTCCTCTAATGTACATTTTTGGGGTAGGGTCCTGCTGGGTCCCTCTATGTTTCTCACAGCTGATTTCCAGGTCCATCCCCTACCCATCTAGATCAGAAAGTATTTTATTCGAGTCTTTGGTGTTACATGGTAGTATGACACACACACACACATATATAGATATAGAGTATCAACACCAGAAATAAAACGAAATTAGGAGCAATAAGCTGGTTGATATGTGAGCCTCAATTTGAGTCAATAAGCTGGTTGATAGAAGGGTTGGAAGTAGAGCTAATGGAAGCAGAGTTGTTGATTTTCATCTTTTTGTTAGATTAATTCTTTAGATCATTAGGAAACATATATGGGAATTAAGTAAAAAGGATTGTACTGAGTCTATCTTGTGAGTCCGAAATCACTAAATCCAGTAATAGCAGAAAAACATAAACTTAAGTGAAAGAAAATAATATTTGAGTTATTAAATTTAGGATAGTATAAAACAAATAATAGTCTACTCAACATATATCCTAGGATTGTAGTAAACCTATATCCTTGCCACACAATTTCTTTGTTGTAAGTAATGTTGCCACCCAAATCTGTAAACTAGTGGGAAACACACACACACACTTTCAAAGGCACCCACGCACATGTCCAGCCCAAGTGACTATTTATTAATGAATCCTGAAATGGCATTGGCTGATACTTTCTTTTCAGATTTTCTGTCACATGCTTTTAAGCTGAATAATTTACTCTCTTTTATTCTTTCATTCATCTGGATCAGATTTTCTGTCACTGATATTTAAGCTGAATTATTTACTCTCTTTTATTCTTTCATTCATCTGGATCAGATTTTTTGTCACATGCTATTATCTCTTTTATATCAATTATGCAATTTTCCTTTTATGTCTATGTGGGCTGTTCTCCTTTGTTTCTACAAAATGATGTTGAGATAAAAGATATATGTACTTCGATACAGAAATGGTGATGTTGAGATGCTAATATTACACAATCACTATTGGCTCAATATGTCTGATTCCTTGAAAATTTAATATTTTTCAAGGATGGACACGCATTTTGATGATGACCCCTTCTTCACCACTCTATTGCAAAGTGGAGGAGGAGGTTGTAATAGCACCCCAACGCAACATGATAATGTTGTTGTCCAAGCAACTCCATATGACGGTGAAAAGAGGCATGCATCTAAAAAAGTTCAACGTGGTGCTTCTTTCACTGTTGAAGAGGATAACCTCTTCGTCTCAGCTTGGCTCAATATTAGCATCGATGCGATAAAGGGTACTGATCAAAAGTCCACTCAAATGTGGGAAAGAATTACCACATTTTATCATGAATATAAAAAACCGAACATTGCCAATCGTTCGGAAGGCTCATTGATGAATCGTTGGTCCACGATTCAAAAATGGACCAATAAATTTTGTGCATATATAGCACAGGTAGAGTCATTGCACCCAAGTGGTGCAACGGAGCAAGACAAGGTATGTACCCTAAAACTTTTTTCAATTATTAATAAATAATGTACTTACTTAATCACTAAGTAATATTTCTTTAACCTTGGTAGATTGAGAAGGCGAAGGTGTTGTACAAAGAGTTAGTAGGGAGCAATTTCACTATGGAGCACTGTTGGTGTCTTCTAAGACACCAACCAAAATGGCAGCAACACATCTCCACCGTTAATAAGAAGAGAAGGTCACCTGAAAAAGTGTCTAATGTCATTGATGTTGACCAAGCTGAGGAGGGCATAGAGGTCATTGCTGAGAGACCTCCAGGCAAAAAAGCTGAGAAAGAAAGGGAGAGGAAGCAGAAGTCCATGGAAGGCAATGATAGTGAGATCAAGACCGCATTGGCTAAAATGATCGAGGATCGAGCGACGACCATGGAAGAGCGTAGAAATGCGACGCGGAAGGCAGACCTAGAAAGATCAGCAAACTTTGAACTAAAAAAAAGAAAGTTCGAGGCAAAGATGATGTTGCTAGATCTAACTACCCTGAATGCCATGTAACAAGAATACTTTGGCTACATTCAAAGGAAAATATTTGAGGAATGGAGGAAGGATATCGGGGGGACATCTACATCTCCTTCGACACCTTATGAATATTACTAACTGTAATGTTGGTAGTGAAGATACATTTTGAGATATTAGTGGCTGCCCAGCCACATGTGGGTTGGATAAACATGTGGCTGGGTTGTAACTTTTGTGGAATGCTATTTTGTACATTTATGGACACTATTGGAAATATGCAAATTTTACAGTTATGGATGTTAGTATTATTTCAATAATCCTATAATTTTGATCCATTACTATTTTAGTAATTTTTGAGATGTCTCCCTAAATTTTTACACAATTTGCAAACATAGCAAGGGAGAAGGTTATTTAGAAAATGTCACTTAGCATAACCTTGAATATGAACTAGAAAAAAATATCCCACATAAGCTTGGATATTGCATGAACTAGAAAGAAAATCAATGTAAAAACTTTACTTCAGGTTGAATATTGAATGGCAATTACATAAACTCCAAATCTAAATTATAAATTCAAATTAGAAATCCAAATTAGGTACTGCCATGCATATTCCATAAATGATCGATAAGGTCAGCCTGGAGTTGACTATGAGTGCCTCTATCTCTAATACGATGATGTTGTGCAATGAACTCTATGAACTCTGGTATATTATCCCGTGATATTGGCTCATTTGGAGTCTCTTCCGTTTGTTCATAAATGAATTGCTCAGCCCCAAGATATAGATGTCGTTCATCTTCAACGATCATATTATGTAAGATAATGCAAGCGTACATAATGTCTTTTAGTACTTCAAGACGAAAAAATCTTGCAGGTCCACGCACAATTGCAAATCTACCTTGGAGTACTCCGAATGCACGCTCCACATCTTTCCGAGTAGATTCCTGACAAGCAGCAAAATGTTTTTTCTTATTTCCCTGAGGACATGGAATTGTTTTCACTAATGTTGCCCACGAAGGATATATACCATCTGCAAGATAATATCCCATTGTATATTCGTGACCATTGATTGTGTAATTGCACGGAGGAGTACGACCTTCGGCCAATGCAGCAAAAACAGAAGATCGATCAAGTACGTTGATATCGTTATGCGATCCAGGCAAACCAAAAAAAGCATGCCATATCCAAAGATCATAAGATGCAACAGCCTCCAAAATAATAGTTGGTTCATTCACATGGCCAGAATACATACCTTTCCATGCAGTAGGACAATTCTTCCATTTCCAGTGCATACAATCAATGCTACCCAACATATCTGGGAATCCACGTCTTTGTCCGGCATCTAGTAACCTCACTATATCACTGCTGTTTGGATATCTTAAATACTCATTGCCAAAAATTGAGATAATTGCCTTAACAAATTTCTTCATGCTTTCCCGTGCTGTACTTTCTCCGATTCTGATGTACTCGTCCATTAGATCTGCGGTGACCCCATATGCTAACATCCTAATCGCTGCAGTCATCTTTTGAAGGGAAGACAATCCAAGCCTCCCACTAGCATCTCTCTTTTGGACAAAATAATCATCGTGGGAGACTACTGTAGCATGTATGCGTAAAAAAAGCTCACGACTCATTCGAAACCTTCTTCTAAAAAGATGGGGCGGATATGTTGGTGTTTCAGGAAAATAATCATTCCAAAGGCGTTGATGACCTTCAAATGAATTACGTCTGATGAAGCTACGACGTTGAGGAGTACGACGAGGTGTAGAAGATGTTCCCTCGGATATCATTGCAATTGCTTGCATCATATCCAACTCATGATCAGAAAAATCATCATCAAAATTTGAAAACGGATCCATAGCAAATTGAGAAAAGAAAAATAGAGGATTGAAGGAAAGAAGTTAGGCTTTTGATGAGTAGAGGATGACTCTATTTATAGTATTTGATCCTCAACTATTAGTTACAACTAAAAAAGTTGGTAAGAGAAGAATGGTTGGAAACAAATTAGTTCATTCAAGAATTGTAGATGGTGATTGGTTGTTATAGAAAGTTGTTGGCATGTTTGTTGGGAGAAATTACATCTACAAGAATTGTAGATGGTGATTGGTTGTACTAGAAAGTTGTTGGCATGTTTGTTAGGAGAAATTACTTCATTCAATAATTGAATTTTGTGATTGGTTGTTACAGAAAGTTGTTGGCATATTTATTAGCTTCAACCACAATTCTAAATATAAAAATTGGGTAGAATAAATGTTTGTATGTTTATATATGTGATTGGTGGGTGAATGGTTGACAAAATATAATTATTTTTATAATTAAGTAAATTATAAAAACTAAATATTTATAATAATTTGAAGTTAAATAGTTAAATAATAATTTATTTAATAAAGTTATTAATTAATATATGAAGTGTATTTGTAAAAAAAAAAAATTAATATATAATATTTTATTATTAATTGGACTTTAAGATAGCTAGTCCAATGTGGACTAACATATCTAGAAATCTATTTTAGACTTGCATGTTACAATTCTAGCTAAATTATGGACTAGGCCATTGCCAATGCTCTCACACGTTATCTCTATTCGCAATGGATTTCCACTAGAAAGCACGCGCGTATGTACAATATTCCTTTTTTCTATATATATATATATATATATATAAATATACATAATAAGAAAACTGTTTATTTGCTACCAGTTAATTTTAATGAAATGATTATTTTTAATTAAAATTAATTATAAATAATCTTTTAATTGCAATAAATTAACCATAAAAATCTCTTACAGTATATATTTCGTCTTTTCCTTCCTGGGTAGCTATTCATTGACTGTACGTAGCTTGATTTTTGATATGCAGGTGGCCCTTTTAACTATCTATTACTTACATAAATAAAAGCTCAAGAAATATTTTGAATAACCACGTCATCAATCATTTTCACAAATTTTATTATTTATTCATTATTTTGTATTAAAATTATTTCAGAGCACTAGTAATGGGCTAGCTAAAGTTAAATTTTAGCTAAAGAATAACAAAAGTGTCAAATAAAATACAATAATTGGCTCAATAAATGAACAGTATTTTTAACTTCAGATTATATGGCTGGCCAAATTTGTTGAGCTGAAAGTACTGGCTAAAAATTATTTTTAGATTAAAAAATGATCTTCCTGAATGTCAATATCAGGATTCAGTTTGATTCTTCTATGCTTGGATAATGCGATTTTATTTTCTTTTACCACTTCTTTGTTTGGTTGCTCGGTAAGATATCGGTGCAATTTGTTTTTTAGTGGGCTGCAATTTTTTTTCTTTTTATGGGCTGTGAAATTTTTTTTTTCTTGATTTGGTGCTATTTTGTTTGCAATTTATTTATTAGTATTTTCCCTATTAGACATCATTTGATTTTGCCTCTTTCTAATTTGAAAGTTAAAAATCAATATTTTAATAAAATAGTGAAAGATTTGTTAAGTCTATTATTTGATGTAGTAAAAAGTGGCTAACTAAAATTTATAAAAATGAGTTTTCTAACTAAATTTTAGCCAAAGTTTATTTAGGTCATTACTAGTGCTCTCAGTTTCTCAGCTTTATCTTTCTTCTTGCTAGAAAAGTCGTCCTTTCTTCTCTTGTGATATAAACTATAATTCGGTTTCTCAACCCTTCCTCTACTAATTTTATTGAAAAGAAAAAAAATTCATAATAGTAGAGATTTAGTTATTCCGTCCAACATATCAACGATGCAGGTTTATGACTAGTTCAATCAATTTTAAAACAATTAATTGACAATATCTTATCTGATAGGGGATCGAGACGTTTTTGTTGGATCGTCGCAAGGTATAATATATTCTAATAGAAAATGCTATGTATTAATATACTTCTATTTTCTACTATATATCTTATAGTTGTGACGATGTGATATTCGTCGTCTTCAACAATATTTGAATAAAAAAAATAGAAGTCAATCTAATGATTGATGAGTAATATATTTCATTAATTAGTACAATGTGATGAAAGTAAGATGGAAGTGTAATATATAATATAACTCTATTCTAATTAACCTAAAAAATGTAAATGCATGTGGATTTGGAAAGAACCACAACATATAGTTTGAAGCCGCGAATACCATATGCAACTTACATATATAAATGAAAACTGGGTTGAATTGTATGATCAATGTTGATAATTTTTGTCTCATCAGTATGGTCTGATGACTCTTTCCTCTTAGGCAGTGGTTCACGTACGTTAGTAATGTGCTTGGAACAATAATTCATGGCTTGCTTGATGATAAATGATTAAAAGTAAAGAAGGTGGTATTTATGTAGTTCGGCTCTAAAATCTACGTCCATGGACCTGAGGAGTAAAATTCACTATAAATATAGTTTGATAAAAGCCCTCTATCATCACTAAAAGCATTGACATTGGACAAATGCTCGTGCTTAGTCAAATTTTGTCTAATTTTTATTAAAGAGGTCTGCATTGGAATAGCCACTACAAACATAGTACTTTGATACAAGCCCTCTATCATAGCTAAGAGCATGGGCATTGGCCAAATGCCCGTGTTTAGTCAAATTTTGGCTAACTTTTACTAAAGTGGTATGCATTGGAATAGTTAAAACTCCAATACTCCATTTTTGAGTTATAGTAAAGTCAAACTATTCTCCAAATTTAGAGTTGTACTGTTCATCTCCAAAACAATTTTTACGTCTAAAAATATTCCCTAAGTTCTACTGTTTTGCAGTTCTACCATTCAGTTCTTATTTTTCCTTCTTTTTTTTTCTCTTCCTTTAATTAGAGTGTATTTGTTGGATAATTAAGTTAAGGAAAACAATAATTTTAAGTAAAAATTAAATTATTAATTAATATATCTAGTGTATTTGCAAAATTTTAAAAAAAAAATTTTGACTTTGAGATTGATAGTTCAATGTGGATTAATATCTCCAATGGTTATCAACATTTAGTCAAATTTTAGACTTAACCTTAACAATGACTAGACCATTGTGAATACTTAAAGCTCTCTATAATTGCTCCAGTGGAGTTTTATCTAGAAAAAATGGCAATGGAGTTCTCTGGTTCTCCCATTCCCATCAAATCTCAAAATGAAGTAGACCTCTCTCGTATGTTGCCTCTCCTCCTTTGTTCAGTCCCTCCTCTTTGCTTTTCATATCTCATATTTACTGTATGTTCGATCAAGCTTTGTCCAATATTGTCAAACCATCTCTTTCAATACTCATCCTTCCTATCATATATCATGCTTTCATCTTCGATGAACTTTTGGTGGGCTTTACACATTGTGTTCATTTTATCCCAACAACCGAAATAAAAAAGAACAGATTCAGGTGGACTAAAAACAAGAACAGTATGCAGTACTCTAAAGGAAAAAAATATTAATCGCTTGCAATTTTATCTTTTCTTTTAGGAGTGCCATATAATTAATTATGGAGATTATTTTTTATTTTATTGTTCTTAAAGTCTTCTTTCAGTTAGTACTTTTCAGAAAAAATGAAAATAATCTCGTGATGAAATCATTCGAATTGAAAGAAAACTAATTAACTTTATTTTATATAACTAGCTAGGTTGAAGATCATGACTAGCTAGTACTACTGCCCCGGTTGGAGATCACATTCGTACGTGCTTTGCCGAACGGAGTTATTTGGTTCAATTAAATTTCTTTTTCTTTAGCTTTATGCAATAATAAGAAAATTATTTATAATTTGTGAATGATTATTTTTTATTAAAACAATTTTATTTTCGTATCAAATAATCATTCTTATAGTAAATAACTCATTATATATAAATGCTCGATCATTTATCTTATCTTATGGTGATACTTACTTGAGGTACGTACAAAGCTTTGGAAATAATTAGTTTCTCCCGCTGTTAGAAGAGAGATTAACATATTAATCGATCTCATTGCTACGAGTTCTTTAAACAATATGAAGTATTTAATAATTATTATTATTCTTACTTTATATATTTATTTATCCACTGACATGACTACTCTAAGCGCTAAAGTTTCAATAATATAAGTTTCAGAGCCTCGATCGATGAGAAGAAAAAGAAGATATTTAATTTGTAATTTTCCGCAATCATTAATCCACTCGTCAAAAACAATTGTTTCCACCAAGAGCGGCACATGAGCCTGTCACAGTACTGCTAGATCCAATAAATCAGCTCTAATGCATGAGAGAGATCAAGCGTAAAAAAATGCTCATGTTTTGTTTTGATATGCAATATTAATTTGGAGAAATTAATATTTGTATATATATTATATTCTTTTTACTAACTTTTGTTTATATTTCTTATCTAGCTGTATAGTTTTTCGAATAAAATTAATAATCATCAATGTATATACATATTATATAAATAAAAATTATATATGCAGTCACTTTTACGTATATTTTGTGTACCCTATTAATGTGATTAACTGTTGACTTTTTTGCTCATTTTTAGTTTATGTATACCAGTTGAAGACTTATTTAGTAAGGCTCGTTTGGTTACACAGATGAGATGAAATATTTTAAATAGTAATGAATAAAATATTGTTATAATATAAGTTTTTAATATTAATTTTGTATTGAGATTTAAAAAGGTTAAATTATTTATTATATTTTATATGGAGATTTGAAAAAGTTGTAATGATGAGTTGAGATGAGATGAGATAGGACTTTTAGTATTGTGTAACCAATTCTGGCCATTTTAACTTTAGTTAAATTCCTCTATTGGCCATTTTTGTAAAAATAGGAAGAGGTATAAAGTTAAAATTTTGCTAATAGAGAAGTTTTGTGGATGTGTTTGGGACGATGAGAAAAATTGTATGATTGTAACAATTTTTCACATAGTGAATTTTCTTCTCTTAATCTAGTGGTTTTTCTCATATTTAGGAGTTTCTACGTAAAATCTTGTGTTGTTATTATTTCTCTATTTTTCTTGTTATTCCTGCAAATGGTAGATCATAGGGCGTGAATTTGGGAAGTCTAAATTTTCAACATTGACTACGTTATATTTTTTTAATATAAAATAACTATTTTAATCAATCACATCAGTGAAATGCATACAGAATATACAAAAGTAATTGTATGCAGATAAATTAAAAAGAAAAATAACAGTGGAAGCGCCGATGCGCTTAAAAGAGGAAAATACAAGCCAGTATGATACTTGACCCAATTAATTAATTAATTAATTAATTAGCAGTGATCCAATAAAATTCAATTATATTATATGATCCAAAACCAATAACTTCAATCGCAAATTAACCCAATTAATTATTAAGTGCGTACAATATATATATGTATATATATCCGACCCTAAAGAAATCGGACCACGTTCCAATGATCAACAGTCTACATACAATAATAAATATGGATGTCCCAAACTATAGTGAACAAATTCCATAAATTAAAGGCCAGAAATGAAAGACCCATCAACGTGCACATGGTCTTGTTCCCCTACATTACTTAGGTCATGGATTTTAATGCCTTCCTCACCTAAAAACAATAACAACTTGCAATACATTAATGGATAGAAAAGGAAAAGGGTCATATGATGTGATCATGAAGAATCTTCTGAGCAGGAAAAAAAATAGCATTAAATTTGAAGGAATAAAATAAACACGTACACAACAACTATGACAGCGGGACACCAACAAACAACGTACAAAACAGGTGATTATTAAACAATCCATTAGCAATAAACAAGGCAGACAATAGGGCAGTTCATTGCTTCTTGTCTATCACAGATCATGTCCATGCATGCATATTCTTAATATTTATATATCTATATACCATCAAATAAAAATTACAGACACAATCAAAGAAAACTCTGTAATTATGCATGCAACAAGCAGGCCTTCCCTGCAGGCTAATTAAGCCTACGTAGTTCAGCTTCGGTTCTTGCACTTCTCCATGGCTCTTGGGGCTGGAAATTTAACCAAATTCACATGATCAGTACCAATAAATATATATAGTCCTATTAAGTACTAAATTAATTAGTCTATTTGAAGGTACGTACCAAGCCCAATAGCTTCTGATCCTTTCATTATGCGCAGGCGCTTGCATGACTCAACAAACATCCTGTACGTACGTGTGAAATCACATTAATTAGGGTTAATTTTCAGCACTTGAATTTTGAATTTTCTAAGCAAGCATGAAATCTGACACAATTGTTTTCCATCTTGCGTGCTTTAGGTTTTTGTTTTTGTTTTCAGAGGAATGAAGTGCTTACTCCCATGGAACATCGCCGACGAGCATCCAGTCGCCATCCTTATCTTGATAGGTTGGCACATACTCGGAACTGTTCAGAAGATCCATTAACTTGCTTTCATTCATGAAGTCAATCATTCCTTGGGCCCCGTAATTGCCTTCAATTAATAAACATAAAACGATACAAATTAAGTTAGCAATATATAGGTTGTAATATGAAGTACTTAAGCAGTACTTCTAATAAGTTCCTAGCTAGCTATATCTTGGCCTACATATTTTCAATTCAAGATCTATACGTACAGCCTGGAAATACAACAAAATGGAACTTTAACTTGTAATATAATTTCCCAATACTTTATGATTGAGTAATTGTCTGCCCATAAAAGTTAAGTTTTAAAACTAAGACCTATACGGCCTGAATCTGATCTTGTTGTTTTCTTCTGTATTCATGCATGCATGTGCAACTCTCTGGAGTGTACGTGTTGTCTCAAACATATATATGGTTATCTACCGGAAAATGTTAATAGCTTTTCATACTCTTATTCATTCTTTTGGCTGGACATGCACGAGACTTGAAAATCATTTATATTACTTCCGAGATCCTCTTCGATCGATCTCCATATTTACATATTCGTCCATCATTTACAATTTTATTTTTCTTTCACATTTGCGACAATATATTGTAAATTAATTTACTTACCCATGGTGAAGGAACTGAACATCTTGGCCAAGGCATCGGATAGCTCTTGGTAGCTCTTGTACATTTTCAAGTCCACTTTACGAAGATATGGCGCACCGTCCATGCAAACCTTCACTAAGGCCGCACTGCCATTTACCTTCTTTCCTTCCTCACTTGTATTCTTCTGAGCCATCATGATGTTCTTCCTGCACGATCTTACTGGTGGCCAACCCACAACTTGTGCCCTGAAATACATCTCACCTTTGTCATTATTCTTTCTCGTCCATCTTTACTAATAGAACTAAATATCTAACCCTAATAGTAACAAGATCTTTAATTTTGGTGCTACCAATGGAAAGAAGTTTGGAAACCTAAAAAAAGCGTTAAAAGAGTAGAGCTTAAATAATCAGTAAACTTTATTCATTGCAAAAGGTGTAAATAAGTATGATCTAGCTAGGCTTAAAATTTAAAATTACAAAGGGTACGTGTTGTCCTCATGTGATAACAATTAACAAGAAGAATATTATGTAATTATATCAACATCCTACAAATATACTAGAGAGCATACCCCAACTAATTACATATGGAGTTCAACTAGATTTAGAAATAAAAATGTTGAAAAACTTAAAAAAAAAAAAAAAAATCTTGGCAAAAACCTAAAAACTTACTTGGCAGGTGGCTTAGCCGGATCCTTGGTGCAAGGAAGGAGCTGGTTATTTTCCTTTGAAGCATTCTTCATGCTGTCTTCCTTAGATTGAAGGTTAAGCTTCAGGTCAACAGTCTCTGAAAACCCTCTCTTTCCAGTAGCTTTCGCAGTCTCAGGCTCGCTCCCACCCCCACCAGGAAGCCCCAGACACAGCTCAGTCTCCTTAAAGTTCAAATCACGGTCGGTGCCCAGCATGTTCGCCATTTTCCGGCTAACTTCCATGAGAGAATTCCGGGTGTGGCCAAGAATGCTTCAGAAACTTTCAAGGGTTTTGCTTCGGCCTCTATCTATATCTGCTTTTGTTGGTGAGAGTGCTTAATTTTCTTGCTTCTCTCTTTGTGTCCTCTTCCTTCTATTATTATGTTTCTTAGCTAGAGAGAACCACCCCCCCCCCCCCCCCCCCCTCTCAATAATATAACTGCGTGGAGGTTTGTGTGTGTGGCTGCATGTGTACATCATGTCGAGCTTCTGGCGTGTGGCATGTTGACACGCGGAGATATTTGGGACGTTAGATCTTGGAGGAGTTATCCGATCTTGACGATTATCATGTGATTTTGCCGACGTGATTGAATTATTTGGAGGGACTGGCTGTGGATCCAAATTATGCCCAAGTAGTACAGCTAGCTAGATCCTCAGTCAACCATCACATGCATGGTTGTGTGGGACATGCTAAAGATAAGGAGTGGGGTTAAGACTTGAGTACTACCGTCTAGCTAGTTCACCTTAACACTTACCTTTTAGGGGAAAAAGTTTCAGAGCATGCAATTTCTTTTCCCCAAATTCACATGACATTAGCTAATTACTCACTACTACTTTATATAATCAAGGTGATCTAAATTAACATACGCAGTATCATGCGATTGTTATAATTAAACAATTAATAACTTTCTGGTCAAAGTTTAATCGTTGAAAACTCAACCAATATTATTCTGCCAAGTTTTCCGTTAGAATCACTTTTATACGATCGATCGAGCTCGATAACATTGCTTCCAGCACAAATTAATAAATATTTTCTTCGTTTAGTTACTTCTTTCAGCGCAAAATAATGTCCCAACGCACAAGAAACTAAATCAGGTAATTTGGATACATAATCACCGGTAAGTTGGCTGAGTTTAGACATGCAAGCACATATATTGTTTGAGCTGCTGCATGAAATATTCTAGCTCCGGTCCTGCTGCGCAACAATACCCGTGCATGACACACGTACGAATCAGTCAACAGTACTTCTCAATATCATTCGTTCTGAAACTTTTTAGGGCATGGTGGTGACTTAGAGACAGGTCACATCCTAAGAGAAGGAAACATCCCTAACCCTAGCTGTGCCCTTGCCCTGTCAACGTCCCCCCAACCCCATTCTAGTTTGTTTTTTTAACCTACCTCGATGATAACTATCCCATGGTCTGCAACTTTCCAAATTCCTAACCACATATATATATACATATGTATGTGTGTATATATATATATATATATTCTTATTGGAACAGTGACCAAATCAGGATTTCCCTCAAGAAAATAAATACTAACCCTGATTTCATCTTTTGGACCTGGTCAAGTCAAAAGCATATGAGAATACAAGAAACCATTCTTCTTGGCTTTGAAATCTCACACACCAGCTGGCTCCTATTCTAGGTTTAGAAAGTGACTTCCACTTCAGATAACTTTTACAATGCATGCATATTGATTAAAGTTCAAAGGCTAGCTTAGGGGAAAAAAAAGAGAGGACCGAAGTACTTCAAAGGATTTGTATTTTTGAGGTGGTCCTAATGCCACTAATTAGATGGGGTCAAGAAATCAGGTCAATCCAGCTGGTCCTAATTAATTCGGCCATCTTTTGACCATCAAGTTTCATGGCATTAACGCAACAACTCTAGTGTAATCATGTGCGCACTTTCTTTCTTTCTTTTTCATTTTCTATAAAAACAAAGCGGTTCTTGAAGACCATGTCAACATGTATTAATCTTGGAGATCATGTCAAGTGTCACTCAATTGATTCGACAACTCAAAAGTACTTATCCCTAATTACTATATCAATACAGATAGCGCGTAAAGAGTTAATTACTATAAATGTGAGTAGTTGCTTTCGGGACACTCACTTTTAGGGCGCAGCTTAGACTAGATAGCTGGTTTCCGGCCGATCGATCTGTTATTGTTCTGTGCTGATCTGCCGATCGAATCAATGGTGTAGATCGATCCAGAACTGATCCCCATTGGACATTACTTTTGCAAAGGGGACATATAATATATCGAGATTAACAATAAAGCATTAGTTAATCAACAATTATGAATAATATCAGTACCGATATCAAGTACTTTAATTATTGTGTAAGTTGTTCCTACAAAAAGTAAAAGAAATAGGATAAATTTAATTACAAGTATAATTATATATTAATATGTGTATTAATTTAATGTTATTGATTAAAAAGTAAATTTTATTGAAAACAGTGTTAATTTAAATTTTAAATATGAATGAATCAGTATTGATATGCAGATTAGTACACAACTTTACTTATATATATCAAAACTCAAAAAAATATATACACGAGAATCCTCTGTCCACAATAATAATATTCCAAATGTTGGTAGAACTTGGGACATCAGATACCATGGTGGGGGCTCTTTGCTTGGAAAAATATATGTTGTCTCGTTAAAAATATGGCTGACCTTGGATGCAATATGCCTCTTCCTCTAAGATATATCTTCTTTCTTCTAACTTACGCGGTTTATAATAAGTATATATAATTAGGCCCTTGAAATACAAAAAAAGAAGATATATATATATTTATATAAAATTGAAGTCAAACCAACTTTGATCGAAGCCATCCATCCATGATATTGATCGATCAAGTTTGATTTATATGTAATGTGGGGGACAGATCATTTGATAAATATACTATATTTGACGAATCTCATCTGCTTACTGAAATCAAAGAGGCCAGGATATGATATATAATATCAATTATTTTTAGCTGCCTAGTGGGTGGCAAACGAATCAACGTCTCGACGCTTTTTAGAAAGATCATATATAATATTATACGAATCAAATTATATTTCCCTGTAAATATAAATATCATGTTAGGTGACTAATAGTCTTAGGAACTAAAGGGTAGAGGGACCATGCATGTGGAAGTAACCAAAATTATGTGTCACAAAAGATAGAAAATTGAGAAACATGGTTAGAGGGAGAAATTGAAGCAAATTATGGGAAGAATTATTCTATTAAGTAGTTTTATACTACGTACCTACTTAGAAAAAAATAATAATAATAAAAAGATAAAAAATAAATACAGATGCATGTGTGGTCCTCATTTGTTTTCACAACTCTTTTTAACTCATTTTATTTAATCTAATCATTACAATTTTGTCAAATTTTCATATAACGTAAAATAAACAATCTAATTTTTTCAAATTTTAAAATAAAAAGAATATTAAAAATATATTTTAATAATATTTTATTCAATTTTTTATTTTAATTTTAACTTATATTATTTGTGAAAATAAACGACAAACAAAAAAGATATATTAAAAAAAATGAAGAGAGATTTTATTGGACATGGTGTATTACCCGTGTTTTATACCACAACCAACTCGTCCTTGATTTGTTTCCAAAAAGAAAAGGTGGCAACAATGGAAACATGAGTGGCATTTCCAAATAGAGAAATAATATTTATAATCGTGGTTGTACAAGTAGCGCGCAGTCTCTTTGAAAAAAATAAATTAATATGAGTCTCATATGAAAAAAAAACTAACTTTTTAATCATGAATCCCACTCTTTTTTAAAATGATTGCGCGACGTTTTACATTTCACGACTGTATGTAGTATTATTCTTCCAAATAATACACATTGCACAACCTGCAGGTGACCGAGGATTGGGATCCTGTACATACCGTCCAACTGATGCTAACTTTGCCCTTCTTGGATTCTTTTTGTCGACTCATTCGATAATTTTTAAACGCCCCTTTTATTTTAATTTTAATTTTTTTGCTTTTTATTCGAACTATTAATCTAATCTGGAAGCTACAAACGCTGTTTTAGGCCAGGATAGCCCATCCTACATTTGGTCCAATTACGTAAGGGAAGTCTCAAGCCCATCTATTTCTCTAAGGCTCTAAAATCCCGTTTTTGGTCCAAATCAAATGAAAGACTTTTCTACAAATATTCCAGCTTGGAGCTTTCATATTTGATTATATTATCTTTGTTTATACTAATTGGTGTAATTATTTTAAGTAATTTTATAAACGAATCGAAGAATTGCTTAAAATGTAACACATAAATTTATCAAGTCACAAGTTTCTTGATTTGATCACAAGTCAAATGGAAATGTCTTGCTTTTGAGATATGACATGTTTTTTCCCCTCCTTAATTTCATCAGAATCATTTTAAAGATAACTTAACATGTTATTTAATTTACTTGCATACAGATGGAATTCGAAATTATAAGTTTTTTTTTTTTTTTTAAGAGTTTTGTTGTTGTTATGGAGCAGTTGGTGAAAGACACAGTTTAGAGTTTTTTTTTTTTTTTTTTTTTTTAAAGTATTTCACCTGGTAAAGACCCATGATGGGCCCCATGATGCATCATCGCAGGTTCCTTAGGGTCCCACCCCTCCAATGCCCACGAATGGTTCTGGCTGAACAGACGTGGCTCGCCAACAGGCAACAGATGGCTGTTTGATGAGTAAGGAAATGGTAAAGACAGCACAACTCTGTACTCCCAGGTAACAACATCCAACACCCAATGGGATAGGACCGAACACGAAACAGTTCCTCCCGTGTGGGTTCTCCTTGGACTCGAGACCCACCAACTCACACAGACACAGCACGCTCAAGTCTTATCGAAATCTTCCTGTCTGGAATGTCTTTTTCACACCATTTGTGCACATTATATAATCAACATGAATATGATAGCAGTTTAAGCATTATATTTATTCTCTCTCTTTTAAAGTTTTTAGGAAATTGAAGTCCAATTAAAATGGATTTTAAAATTTCTAAAAGCATTAATTTTTTTCCTAAAAAGCCCTCACTCGCAGATTGTCCTAAAACGATATATAATTATGTAATTGTCATTCTGGTATATGTAATTGTCAAAACTTCTGGCTGTATTTATAGCAAGAGTGACATTCTGGTATATGTAATTGTCGTAGCTTTGAATACTAGGCCGATGCATATTGTTCTCGATCGAAAGAACCCCACAATTAACTCACCCGCCCCGGGGCGAATATCTAATTTTGGAGTACTTCGTCAACATTTCTAAATGCGTACGTTCTTCTATATATGAATATCATGTACTGCAAATATTATGAGGACATTTCTATACCACAAGAGATGTAGGGGCCGGGGCGCGGTGGGTGAGTGCGTATAATGTGAGTTTCCCTTGAAACATGTGAGCTGGTCTAATATCAATATTGCAGATAAATTGATGGAGGTGTTCAAGGCTGCAACAAATAGTGAACCCTTTTGATCTGCAAAAGTGGTCCTGGCATGGCCTGCCAGATGTTACACGGAAAATGGGGGAGCTTATAACAAGAGAATACCCGCAGATATAATTGGGTCCTAGCCAGATATGATACTGAAAGATGCAGCCAAGTATAGGGAGGATACCCACGGATTTCATGACCACCCCCACGTACCCAAAATGAAATTCTGACACCCTTTCCCTTATTTTGTCTAGTTCTGCTTCTTCTAGCTAGCTAGGGGACCGCTACTCAATGCTAGCTAACTTGATATTATTTGTCTGTCATACTGTGTTAGACTCGTAGGGTATCCTACAGCCAAGAGAATTCTCTTTTTTTTTTTTTATTCTAATCAGCCAAGAGAATTCTCTATGTTCTAAAAGCTCCGCCACTTGTGCCATTTTTATATTAGTTTTAAGCTCTAACAGTACTGACCCCTAATGCTTAATGTCGGTAAGTTCTTTATTCAAAAGTTGTTTAGTTTCTTTTGCCTTTTTTAAGGATTAAGCGGAAAGAGTTGGTCCTAAAAGCAGCGGGAAGCTAGCTACACTAATCTTTGCCATCCTGTATGGGGATCGCACTGTCGGTGTTAGTCTGCACAATAGCATGTACGCTCATAATTAGAGTTGTCAATAACATATATATATATATATATATATATATATATATATATTAAAACATCTGCCTCATGTTTGTGGAATTGCACAGCGATTACTGAATTGCATTTTACAGTATTAGAACTGTAGATGATAGATTTGATCTGAAGTTCACCATTCAATGCTTATGACACAGGTCTAATCTATCACTACCACTCGTTTCTTCCATCAGATACTCAACACTAATCAGAATATTTGTGCACCACCAATGCCAATTGCCAAATAATATTCCATGTCAAGTTTTTGGTCAAAGCTTGCTGGCCGGCCCGCAAAACCAACTAGGCTTTAGCGACACCAGTGAAGTGTCATATCATATTGCAACCAGGAAATTCTTGTGGATCAAAATATGCAAAAATAGACCTAGATCTGACTCGTTTGGTTTTGCATTGCCTTGTTTCCTGCGATTAGTTTTAAGACTGCTCGAGCAAGTGCCGAGCTGTTAGCTCAGGCACCACAAGTACTACAAGCTCATGATCAAAGTTACATTGCCACAGATTGGCCACAAATATGCCACAAACTTCAGCTAACTTTGTGGATTTAATCAATGTTGCTAACACCGCATTGCTGAAGCAATAATGACAAATTTCAGCACAGCCATGATACCAATGGTTAGACAGATAGAGCAATCGTACTGAACATTTGGATTCCTCCGAATTAAAGATATATAATCTTTGGATTGACAAGTCAGTCTAGAACCATCTGCTATTATTGGAGTTTTAGATCATCTTCATCACACACCACACGTTTAGGCTTGAAACTTATTGTTTGGTGGTTCAATTGAATGGGGGTTCCATTTCCCTATTGCTTTTGTACCGCAAGATCGCATTGGAAATTTGCGTTCAGATAAGGAGAAGTGCACCAATAGATATGCGGAGCATGAAAAAACAACAATTACTTTCTACAATTTGGTAAAATAGCCAATTCTCACAACCTAAGGACTGCACTGCACGGTGAAGATCATCACCAGTTAAGGGGTAAAGTTGACCCTAGAAAGGAGTACTGCGCCAATAAAACAAGTATCATCCTACACCCACCGAGAATGTAGTCCGAGAGATTCTCCGGATAAGTCCATTACGCCTTCTTTTTTTCTATATATTTTTCTTATATCCTTAAATATTTTTTAAAAAAAAAATCACAATATTATTAAAAAAAACTTTTATAATCACTAAATAAAATTTAAAAAAAAAAATAGAATCGGGAAAATGTCTCTCACCACCACTCGGTGGCCCTATGCATTTCCCATAAAAAATATACAGTGGTCCAAGAAATTGATATTTCCTCGTGGCCACCGGGAAATGATCGAGATTTTTATATGGGTTTCAATTCATTCTTTACATATTCGAGCAGTTTGTACGTATAGGTTAAGACTAATATAAATTATTCACAATTTTTTTTATTAATTTAAAATTTTGAAAATATATATAAGTGATAAATTCACTTGTTATCATAATGGAGATTATAAATTCGAATCATTACTTTATACTTTATTTTATTTAATTAAATAATTCATGTTCTAGATCAATTTATTGAATAGAGCACGGCCCACACATGAATAAGAATGTTAAAATAAAAATAAATAAATAATAGAATCACTATCGAATATGTCTACCAATATGTCAACTCATATATTTTTATTTTTTTTATTTTTTTCTTAATGATTAAGTAAGAGTCATTAGTCAGTTTATATTTTTTTTTTCTTAATGATTTAGCTGATTTAAACAATACTTAAGGAAAAAAAATTGTTTGTATTAGTTTTTTTTTTTTTTTTGCAAAGAAGAATTTGTATTCATATTCATCTTAAAGCATTGAAGCTTGGATACAAGAAGGGATTCCTCCCATTACACTGCTCTCCTCAAAGAGTTTGAGTGCATCCTTAGCTAGTAAATGAGCTATTGTATTAATGTTCCTTGGTATATACTGCACAGACCACTCCCCCATCGAGCTGAGCTTGTGTTTCATTTGTATTAGTTTACACATTTGTTCATGGACACACTAGCATTGTTCTAAAACAAAGATATATACACGATTAATCTCTCATTTCATCCGTTTAAGCTTTATTTGAAAATCCAATTAATCATGCCGACTGGAGATTAAGGACAAGGCCCGCGGGTAGTATACATAATAAGTTTTGTTATGTACAAGTAAATTTGCGTACTAATCTGTGTACCAATACTGATTTCTTCATATTCAAAATTTAAATTAGCATTGTTTTTAATAAAATATACTTTTTGACCAATCACATTAGATTAGTGCACATATTAGTGTGCAGTTATACTTGAAACTAGATTTCTCTATATATAATTGGGCAGGTGATTTCGAGTAGAAATAGAATAATATTTTATATTGGAGAGGGTATCATGATATATTATTTGTTGAGCTTGATGTAACAACACGTTTCGTGACAAATTAAGATGATAACTATAATAACTTTCTAACGCGCACGTACGGTTGCAGCATGAAAGGACCCAAATTAATAATATTTATCATTTGCATGCTTCGAATGAACTTCCTACTGAATTATTGAATATGGCCAGGACATTACACATGATCACACTCCCTACAAGGGAATTAATGGTCCATATACATGATCATCGATCATAATAATGTTGTGTGCCCAGCTTATAAGATATATGTTCAAACCCATGACATGATTAATATTTACTATAAGGTAATAATATTAATGCGTCGATTCTTCCAACAATTTCAAACATAAGATGATTAAATGACTGAGAAATTAATCTGAGGCATCCATTCAATATATAATATTTGACCATCCGGACCCTATATATATATATATATATATATATGATCAAGTGAAGCCACTACAAAAGCTGTTTCCAATTCTATATAGATCGACTACTATATATGTGATTTTCTATAAGGTAAAATAATTTTAATAATAATCTTTAAAAGATATTATGAGCAAAGAAAACCCTGATCAATTCCCCCATTAAACAACTGGGAATATTCTCTATTTAAGCAAGTGGTGGTTAAATAACTAAATTTACTAATCAATTCATTAGCTTATAAACCACCGAAGTGGAAGCCCAATTAGCAAAGGTTAGGAGATCGTTATTCTCTTATTTGCCTGAGCTCACACGTTCATAACGGCTTGTCTTAATAAAACTTATGAATCAAAGTCTTGTGAGCCTTTGCATTGGCACTTTGGTGGGGTTGTAGTAACGAGATGCTCTACTTGGAATCAGTAACTATGGTTCAATCCGAACATGCCCCAGTGAAAGGGGGCCCTTATGGTCACGCTCAGAAGGTGAAGCTACACAGACCGCCCCTCCCCACTTTTTGAGGGAAAAAAAATCATTAGCTTATAAGATTTTCTACTAATTAAAGTTATAATTTAGTAATTATGTTATCTGTTTTACAACACTAACTATACTCTATACGCATAATAAGCTAGGATATTAGCAACACAAGTCACAAGAATATTAGTTACGTACGTTCGTGCTTGGTAAAATATTAGTAAAGTAGTATATATAGAGTTTTAACTATAAAAATTGAAATTCTATAAAAGTAAATTTATAAAATAATATAAATTGATGTGATATATCAATTTATAAGTTTATATTTATAGAATAGTCTATTTGTGACTATAGCACTTATCGTCTATATATCTTAAGAATCCAACAATGACAGATTATAACGAAAAAAGAAAAAAAAGAAGATAAAAACTAAAGAATTTGGTCAAAGTAATGTTAATATCAAGGTTAATACTGTCAGTTAATCTATAATCATATAGGTATTTAATTGCACGATGTCGGGTTTGAATTTCAATAATCCCAATGAATTATAATCGTACCGGACCCAAAATATAAACTATTGTGTTAGAAATAAAAGGAAATAATAATAAATATAAAGAATAAATATAAAAAATTTAATGTCAGGGCTGACCATGTACACATGCCATCCCACATGTGATGTACCCCACAATCCATTACCCCAATTCAAAAGAATCAAAACCCTGCCAACGTTTGGAGCCCCACATGGGCATGCCATGCCCATACCATACAGCCATGTGGACCTCTTCACATGGGCATGCTCCTCTCCTTTCCTTCAAACCGACGCTCCTGATTTCCCTCCCACAACCCCCCAAAACGCATCTTGACCGTCCCAGTGAATCCCCAGTATTCCATATGGGCGGCTGTCCCACCCTTGTCCCCATTTTCCATGGACAGCTTGCCTAAAGGGTGCTGCTAGTGCTACCGACAGCTGAGTTTGCCTTTGTCCATAATTCATGCATTTCTGGGAATAACAAAATCATTCACATCTCTTTAATACCTTCTTTATCATATTCTATAAAAATACAACCTTGCATTCCCACCTTCCCCGCATTGGACATTTCCTTCAACTTTCTTCCCAAGAACTTTAGCTGCCTCCAAAGAAAATAACAAACACCTGCAGAAGAAGTCAGAATTTGTGCACCGATCCATCAAGCTAGAAGCAAGAACTTGTCAAGCCCTTATCTTTTGGCTAAAGATTATAGGGAATATGGAAAGCAAGGTAGCATATGACAACGATCTCAACCTCAAGGCAACCGAGCTTAGATCGGGGTTGCCGGGGACAGATGACAGAGAAGAACAAGCACTTTTTAGTGCTAGAAACAACAAGCGGCCACTGCCTGACACGAGCAAGGAGTGCGGATCAAAGAAAAATTCTGATGCTCAACACGTGGAGAATGAAACTGCTCCTCCCGCGAAGTAAGTTCTTGTAACTCTTTTTTTTTTTTTTTGAATTTTTTTTATCATGTATAAGTTTGGCTAAAATGATAGAGTTCGTGGAGTTTAGGTCTTAGGTTTGAATCTTGAAATAAATAAATAAAACTCATATATCGTGTCTGACATGACAGGGCACAGATAGTGGGGTGGCCGCCAATCCGATCCTACAGAAAAAACAACCTGCAGCCGAAGAAGTCTGATCAGGCTGAGGCTGCTGGTATTTACGTGAAAGTAAGCATGGACGGAGCCCCTTACCTCAGAAAGATTGACCTAGGGATTTACCAGGGCTACCCGGAACTCCTAAAGGCTTTGGAGAGCATGTTTAAATTCACCATTGGTAAGAACATTGGTTAGTGTTGCTTTTGTTGTTAAAATGCTTTGACGTCGTTCTGGTGTGTTTGACGACGTTTCTTATGGTAAAAATGACTTTCGTTTTACCATTTTCCAGGGGAGTACTCAGAGAGGGAAGGCTACAAGGGGTCGGAATATGCACCAACTTATGAAGACAAAGATGGAGATTGGATGCTGGTTGGAGATGTTCCGTGGGAGTAAGCTCTCTCTCTCTCTCTCTCTCTCTCTCTCTCTCTCTCTCTCCATTTGTCGTATTTCTCATTACTTACGGATATTACCTACTCTTGCTGCAGTATGTTTATGTCATCCTGCAAAAGACTCAGAATCATGAAAGGATCAGAAGCTAGAGGCTTGGGATGTGGAGTATGAGCTACCTACAACTCACAGCAACCCAGAAAAGCAGGTCAAGCAACGATTTCTGTCATTAAGAGCACATGCCGGCCCTCAGCTTGGGTTCTCGAAAAAGAAATTTGGATTTGAAGTTTCGTTGCGTCGTTCACAGTCGCTAGTGTTCGGCTGGAAA
This sequence comes from Carya cathayensis, assembly GCA_011037825.1. Classification (NCBI taxonomy): domain Eukaryota; kingdom Viridiplantae; phylum Streptophyta; class Magnoliopsida; order Fagales; family Juglandaceae; genus Carya; species Carya cathayensis. The sequence goes on from QGSO01000169.1 coordinate 581,075, forward strand.
GCGTCAGAAACATAGTGTTTGGCTGGTAGTCTGGTGGTTTGTGGCATCTCTGATGCTATTGTATTCCTTCTACTGATTCTCTCAAGCCAAAACTGCATGGAAGGAGTTATTGCTTCGAAAGTCGTATAAACTTAATGACATGTTTATTCAGTTTGGTTTTGTATTGTTAATATCGATATAGTAATATAAAACTAATACCATATTATAAGTTTACCCAATGTATTTCTGATCTTATTGAACCGGATAAAAATTTTGTGTGGCATCCAGATTTTGTCCTCTTTCCATGGCAGACACTTTCTATCTGAAAATAGCATGTGTTATTCTCGCTTGGGGAAAGAATCAAAATCCATGTGTTCGGCTTGTCATGATACAAAACCCTTTACATGATAGATAGACACAGGTTCAATCCTACTCCAGCAGCACCTACAGTGGTGCGAAACCCTCCTTCACGAGTGTCCCCCAGCTAAGAGAAGCAGATCACCTGCATAAAAGAAACTCTTTAAAGGGTACTGTACTGAGGCTTTGGTTTTGGAGGATGCTTATCTTAGTAAGGTTTTTTTACTACTGCCTTTGTCCACACTCGAGAAAATCTCGAGAGATTCTCCGTTCAATTTAATAATTCTTTACTGACAAATATTTACTTATGCGTAGTCTCTTTTAAAAAAATAAAATAAAATTAATATGAGATTTATATAATAAAAAAAAATTAATATTTTAGTTGTAAATTTTTTTTTTCAAATGATTGCGTGATGTTAATACATTTCGTGACTATATATAACATTATTCATCTTTTACCATTTCTGTAAAAATATCTTCCATTTCTAAATCCATCCATCGTACGGTATTTCTATAAATTGGACACAACCGGTATGATCAACGTGATAACGATGGCAGGTTAGTTAAATGACCGTCGTAAATATTGATTAAACTATAGTGTATGACTTCTGAAATTACTAATTATAATAATGCGGAAGACGGACTCTTCGAAAATCATTTCAGAGTTAGAAAAAGCAACGGCGATTTCCCACCAGAGTCTATATATGAACTATTAATGTGCTAACTACTAATTGAATCACTGACTTTAATCAAATCTGAAATATTAGATTAGAACTGAAGTTGCCATGTTTCTCTCTGTTTTATAGAAGTAATTCCTTTTAATGTTGATAAAAGTTATACCGATAAAAAAAATGTTGATCAAAGTTTGAACTTATTATCTTTACTAGACAACAGTACTTGAGGTACTGTCAGTTTCTGATCAACCAGAAAGTGTGCCCATGAATCATGATCATGTGTCCCTGTCTGATTTCATCATGACTGCGTGAAATTGAAGAACAATAAGTTCAGAAACATTTTCCACTGCAGTTTGTCTTCCAACTTCCAAAGGAAAGGTGGACCTAGACCAGGTGCTAAATATGCACCCAAACTGTTAGTAAAGACCAATAACGTGAGCTAAAAGTTTATGTTAAAACCACGACTTCGTGGGTGTTTTTGGACGTTGAAATCATCTCAGATAATCTGAATTGTTTTATAAATAATAATATTTTATAAATTTCAATGAGATATGTTTGAATGTAAATAGATTAAAATATGTATTATTAAAAAAAAATTAAGATATTTATTTAAATGTATGAAATAAGTTGAGATGAATTTAATATTTTTATATAAAGTTAAAAAAGTAATAAATCACATTAATAATTGATTTAAAATGAATTGAAGTGAGTTTGCATTACAATCTACTAAAGAAAACATATTAGAGCATTCACATTGGGTTTCCCATAAATTTCCTATAATTTAGCTAAAAATGACATTTCTCAAAAGTTTTTCTTAAATTTTACTTATATTTCAAAAATCTCTTACATCTCATTCTCTATATTTTCTCTATTATATTAAATAGTGCTACATGTACTTACAGTTTTACTTACACTTTTACTTACAAGATTCATTTTGTTAGTTTTTTTTTTTAAATTCAAATTTTATGATTTTCAACGTATCAATAACTGATATATGGAAAAGTAAATTTATTTAGTATTTTTCTATTCTTTTTTTATTACTTTTTTTTCACTTTTATTTACAAACTTAACTACTCTTCTTTTTTTTGGTTATGTTTTAAACTATTACTCTAGTAAATATTTTTAAAAAAAATATTTTTTGTGGGTATGATAATATTTTTAAAATTATTTTTTATATTTTCTTAATTATTTAAATTATTTTTAAAATTATTATTTAAAACTAAACCAAATATGAGTATGATAGAAAATGTAGATGATTGAAAGAATAATTTATTTTATGTATTATAATAAAATATTGATAAAAAATAATTTATGCAATAAATAGTGATTCTCCAAATATGAGGGATCACTGTTCATTCTCTAAACCCTTTTTTAAAAAATAATGATTTATATGTATAGAATATTTTGATTAAAACCTTATAATAAAGTTCAAATTAAAAATTCGGTATTTTGATACCCGGATGTAAATGCTCTTAGATAGCACTCCTTTATTCTATACAGTTGCAAACAAAACCTGTAATTGTGTTGGTAAACACAAATGTGGAGACCATTATTGGTTGGCTGTAATTTTAATTAGGTATTTTAGGGTCATAGCTACCTATAAGTCTATCTAACCTTACATGTTATTCTGTCAGTTGGTGGCGGTAAGCAGTACCATACTTTTCTTTGGAAAATCGTATCGAGCAAAGAGTGTTATGAAACTAATGAAAAGATAGAGAGCAAAAGAGAGAGAGATGTTTAGAGAACTTTGTTTTCTCTTATTTCTTGGGGTCTTACACAAATGAGGACTCCCTCTATTTATAGGGATTTCTTGGTACAAAGGATGGTTAGGATTGTTACACTTGTCATCAATCCAATGGTAAAGAGTACAAAGGAGGTTAGGTGTACCTAAAATCACTATTGGGGGGTAGGTGTACCTAAGATTACCATTGATGGCTAAATGTGGTCATACAATACAATTTGAACTTGGTTTCTAACACTCCCCCTTTGGATGACCACATATAAAGAATATGCCTCGTTAAAACCTTGTCAAGGAAAAACCCAGTGGGAAAAAACCAATGACGAAGGAAAAAGAGTACAATATTCTGTATATCGTCAAGTGCTTTAAGATTGCCTCATTAAAACCTTGCAAAGGAAAACCCAGTGGGATAAAACCTTAGCGAAGGGAAAAGAGTACAATCAGCACAAATCTTCAAGACATTTACTCCCCCTGAAAAGTGCATGATAATAGGTCTTCAAGTCTTCGCATTCCAATCTTCTGCACAAGTTTCTTAAATGTTGCAGTTGGTAATGCTTTAGTGAATAAATCTGCCAGATTATCACTTGACCGTATCTGCTTGACATTAATTTCACCTTTCTCCTGAAGTTCATGAGTATAAAAGAATTTAGGTGAAATGTGTTTGGTTCTATCACCTTTGATATATCCTCCTCTAATTTGAGTAATACAAGCAGCATTATCTTCGTATAAAATTGTTGGACTATCATTAATCACTGGAAGACCACACTTTTCTTGAATATGTTGAATCACTGATCTTAGCCAAACACATTCTCGACTTGCCTCATGAATTGCAATTATCTCTGAGTGATTTGAAGAGGTAGCAGATATTGTTTGCTTGACAGATCTCCATGATATAGCAGAATTTCCATAAGTAAATACATATCCAGTTTGAGATCTACCTCTGTGTGGATCTGAAAGATAACCTGCATCCGCATATCCAACTAATTGTGGACTTGATCCATGTTGATAAAATAATCCCATATCAACTGTACCTCGGAGATATCGAAGGACATGTTTAATGCCATTCCAATGTCTTCGAGTTGGTGCGGAACTATATCTTGCAAGTAAATTAACTGAAAATGCAATATCAGGCCGAGTGCAATTTGCAAGATACATCAGGGCTCCAATTGCACTGAGATAAGGTACTTCAGGACCAAGAATTTCTTCATCATCTTCACAAGGACGAAATGGATCTTTTTGCACATCAAGTGATCGAACAACCATTGGAGTACTCAGAGGATGAGCATTGTCCATGTAAAAGTGCTTCAAGACTTTCTCTGTATAAGTTGACTGATGAATGAGAATTCCATTTTGTAAATGCTCGAGCTGCAGGCCGAGACAAAATTTCGTTTTGCCAAGGTCTTTCATTTCAAATTCATTCTTTAAATATGTAGCGGTTCTTCTTATCTCTTCAGGAGTTCCAACAAGATTTAGATCATCAACATAAACCGCAATAATAACAAATCCAGAGTCTGATTTTTTAATGAAAACACATGGGCATATTGGATTATTCTCAAATCCTTCTTTCAATAAATATTCGCTAAGGCGTTTATACCACATGCGTCCGGATTGTTTTAATCCATATAAGGATCTTTGAAGTTTAATAGAGTACATACTTTTAGATGTACTCAAATTAGAAGCTTCAGGCATTCTATATCCTTCAGGGATTTTCATATATATGTCATGATCCAATGATCCATATAAGTATGCAGTAACCACATCCATTAACTGCATATCTAATCCTTTTGTAACTACCAAACCAATCAAAAATCTGAATGTGATTGCATCCATAACAGGAGAGTATGTTTCCTCATAATTAATCCCTGGTTTCTGCAGGAAACCTTGTGCAACAAGTCGTGCTTTATATCGCACAATTTCATTTTTCTCATTACGCTTACGCATAAATACCCATTTATATCCAACAGGCATTACACCCTTTGGTGTTTGTACAATTGGTCCAAAGACCTCTCGCTTTGCTAGCGAGTTTAATTCAGCTTCAATAGCTGATTTCCATTTTGGCCAGTCATTTCTACGTCGACATTCTTCGACAGTTCTTGGCTCAATTTCTTCATTACTTCTGGTAATGTCAAGGGCCATTTTATATGAAAATATGTTGTCCACAACGGTTTTATTTCTATCCAGAATTTCTCCAGTATTCATGAAATGTATCGAGATCTCGTTATTTTCAGGTACCTGTCCCTCTTCAAGGGAAGACATTTCATTAAATACCTCTTCAGGAGGTTCTTTTTCAGGAGATTTATTCTCTTCAGGAGTATCAATTACTCTTATGGCCTGTGTTGTGGGTATGGACTCTTCAGGAGTACCAAATTCATTTTGTATTTTTCTCTTCCGAGGAATTTTATCCTTTGCACCAATAGGCCGTCCACGCTTCAGGCGTATCTTGGACTCACCTGTTGCTGTTTTGGCAATTTGTCCTTCAGGGACTGCAATCCTTGCTGGAATATTAACAGCAGGAATATATGATTTTACCACACCTTTAGTGTCAGTAAATGCATCCGGTAATTGATTTGCAACACTTTGCAAATGAATAATCTTTTGAACCTCTAGTTGACATTCATTTGTACGAGGATCAAATTGGGAAAGAGCTTTATTTTTCCAAGTAATTTCCTGTCGTGCTTCAGGCACCGACTTCTCATTACCCAATGTTGGGAAAATGGATTCGTCAAAATGACAATCCTCAAAACGTGCCTTAAACATATCCCCTGTAAGAGGCTCAAGGTATCTAATAATAGATGGAGAATCAAACCCAATATATATTCCAAGTCTACGTTGAGGACCCATCTTTGTACGTTGTGGAGGTGCAATTGGAACATATACCGCACATCCAAAAATACGAAGATGAGTAATATTTGGTTGTTGACCAAATGCAAGCTGTAATGGAGAATATTTGTGATATGCTGATGGCCTAACACGAATCAATGATGCTGCATGAAGTATAGCATGTCCCCAGGCAGAAATAGGAAGTTTTGATTTCATAAGTAAAGGTCTAGCGATTAACTGAAGCCTTTTAATTAATGATTCAGCTAAACCATTTTGAGTGTGTGTGTGGGCAACTGGATGTTCAACATCTATGCCTATTGACATGCAATAGTTATCAAAAGCTTGAGATGTAAATTCACCTGCATTATCCAATCGAATAGTTTTAATTGGATAATCAGGAAATTGTGCTCTAAGTTTAATTATTTGGGCAAGAAGTTTAGCAAATGCAATATTTCTAGTGGAAAGAAGACAAACATGTGACCATCGACTTGATGCATCAATTAAAACCATAAAGTATCTGAACGGTCCACTTGATGGTTGAATAGGCCCACATATATCCCCATGAATTCTTTGTAAAAAAGACGGAGATTCAAAAACAATTTTTGAGATAGATGGTTTGATAATCAATTTACCCTGAGAACATGCAGAGCATGGATATTCATTGGGTAAGATAATCCTCTGATTCTTTAGGGGATGCCCATACGAATTATCAAGTATTCGTCTCATCATTATTGCTCCCGGATGTCCAAGGCGATCATGCCAAGTCATAAAGACTTTGGGGTCAATGCACTTCTGGTGCATTACCACATGTGATTCGATTGTTTTCATTTCTGTATAATACAATCCAGATGAGAGGGCAGGCAGTTTTTCTAATACGAGCTTCTGGCTCGAAATTATTTTAGTAATGAGAAGATGCTCTTTATTGTCTTCGTCGGTGGTTTCAATATGACAACCATTACGACGTATATCCTTAAAACTCAATAAATTTCTTCTTGATCGTGAAGAAAATAGAGCATCATCGATGCAAAATTTGGTGCCATTAGGCAACACAATATAAGCTCTTCCGGAGCCTTCAATTAGATTCGATGAACCAGATATGGTATGAACGTAGGCTCTACTCAATGTTATATTTTGAAAATATTTTTTGTCTTTAAGAATTGTGTGAGTTGTAGCACTGTCAGCCAGACATACATCTCTATTATTCATCTCAAGTTCATCAGTAATACTCATGATTCTACAAAATATATAAAACTTTCATTAAAACATTGCAAAATATAAATAAAGAAAATACATTAATCAAAAAGGAACACTTCCATCACCAATCAAGTGATCTATTCTATCACTAGAATTTTCAAAGAAATCAGAAACATCAAGATTTGTAATATCTTCTCTATCTAAAGCATCTGATGATTCAGCAAAATTTGTTTCAAACTTTTTTGTTTTTTCTTTTATAGAAGTTTGATATAAGTCAACCAAATGCTTAGCTGTACGACAGGTACGAGCCCAATGTCCAGTCATACCACATCTATGGCATCCATCTTCATCTTTCTTTAAAGATTTATTTTGAGGACCTTTGCCCTTCTCTGAGTTGAACCACTTCTGGTGGTACGGTGTATATCTTCTATTATCCCTTTTAGTGTGGTCTCTTCTAGGACCTCCACTTCTGTAATCTTTTCTACCACGTCCTCGTCCTCGGTTTCTTTGAAAATATGCACCATTTGCTTCTGGAAATGGTGTAAATCTAGTATCATTCACTTCAGGGAATGATATAGAACCAGTAGGACGTGACTGATGATTTCTTAATAAAAGCTCATTATTTTGCTCAGCTACAAGAAGACAAGATATAAGTTCAGAATATTTTTTGAACTTTCGCTCTCGATACTGCTGCTGCAGGAGCACATTCGAGGCATGAAAAGTGGTATATGTCTTCTCTAACAAGTCATCATCAGTGACTTTTTCACCACATAATTTTAATACTGAGCTAATTTTAAAGAGTGCAGAGTTATACTCACTAACACTCTTGAAATCTTGCAACCTCAGGTGCATCCAATCATGACGAGCTTTTGGGAGGATCACAGTTTTCTGGTGCTCATATCTCTCCCTTAAATCATTCCACAAAATAAGGGGATTTTTCACCGTGAGATACTCAGTTTTTAATTCTTCATGGAGATGGTGCCTAAGGAAAATCATTGCCTTAGCACGGTCCTGCCGGGACCCTTGATTTCCTTCTTTAATTGTATCTCCCAGGTTCATCGCATCTAGATGGATCTCAGCATCAAGGATCCAAGATAAATAATTTTTCCCAGAAATGTCAAGAGCAACGAATTCCAATTTCGTAAGATTTGACATTTTCTACATATATAAATCAGGAACATAAGTATGTTTATATTAAGAAATACATTTACAAAATTATGAGAATAAACATAGAGTTTCATCAAGTAATATAACATTTCATATTCATATTGAGAATTACAAATAATATATTGAAAAACTTACTTGAAGTAGAAGACTACTAGCTTCAAAACCGTCAGAGACTTCGTGCTGATAACGTGTTATGAAACTAATGAAAAGATAGAGAGCAAAAGAGAGAGAGATGTTTAGAGAACTTTGTTTTCTCTTATTTCTTGGGGTCTTACACAAATGAGGACTCCCTCTATTTATAGGGATTTCTTGGTACAAAGGATGGTTAGGATTGTTACACTTGTCATCAATCCAATGGTAAAGAGTACAAAGGAGGTTAGGTGTACCTAAAATCACTATTGGGGGGTAGGTGTACCTAAGATTACCATTGATGGCTAAATGTGGTCATACAATACAATTTGAACTTGGTTTCTAACAAAGAGAAAATTTTTTGGAATTTGAATACTTCATTTTAGTGAATATTCTACTAAAAAGGCTGATTAGTTGGAGCCACTAAGCCAGAAAATGCATATAACAACGTCAATTTACTTTTAGTCTAAAGAATGTACTTTATCGATATAATAAACAAATTCTTTTCCTTTACCTTCTTAGGAAAGATTATTAGTAACAGTTATCCATGGAATTAAAAACGATAATTAAAGGTTCATTGGTTTCACCCATGAAATACATGAAGTTGTGTGAGGTTTACGACTAGCTGGTGATGGAAAAACGAAGGCTGACACAAAGCCAAGGCTTGACTTGATCTAAGCTATTCAGATATATGTCAGTTGAGACTACTTCATGCACTGAGACTATCCATGCTTGACCAAGCTACATGTATTCTCATTAGGAAAATGATATCCTTCCTCCAACAACTACTATAATAGTTCCCTCGCGATTTGCTCAGCCCGCCCAGACCAGACCACTCTCTCTCTCTCTCTCCTTTGCTCTCTCTCCTATGTAAGGGTCTGATATTGAGAGGAGGAGAGCCAAAAATGTTTTGAGTCTGAGATTTCTAGTGCGCAAATGAAAATTGAAAGAAAACCATTGAGAGCAGGAGATTGAGAGGAGAGGTGCGAAAATGAGTAGAGAAGACTTTCAGCATTTGGAAGAAAAAGAAAAAATAATGCCAATGTTGAATGGGTGGTAAAGCGGTTGTTATGGGTAGTAAGGGTATCATCACCCTTCTCATTATGCAAATTAAAAGAGCCACATGAAGTGTTCCGCAGCATGCTGTGTTGCTCAATCTATTGTCAGTAAATGCACAGCCACTTGGCATCAATTGCTCACTACCCCCGTACGGGCAATTAATCAAGGTGTTGCCCGACCAGGCCAAATATATGGTTGATTTAGGGCGGTGGTAGGCAGGCATTGACTGCACAATGCATGAACAATGCTCTGAAAGGAAAAGTATCGGTGCCAGGCAGTTGTTTGGAAGCCTGAGTTTAGGGCACGATTTAAGCACTCTGAAGGCACGATCGAATGGTCCTTATCAAAGAAATACAACGATCAATTTTAGAATTAACTAATGGTTAGAGTTGCCAAACACAGTCATAAACAACTTGAATAGGCTTGAGAGATGGTAGAGGGCAATATAAAGGATCAATTTATCATCAAGCCTATCACGCAAAAGAGCTTATTCAGATTTTATTTTATTTTATTTTTTTAAAAAGTGTATAACACAATAACCATAATACATGATTTTATTAACTTCTAGACGTGTTTGGCATGAGACCAATACTAAGAAGGTAAGATTCCTTTCAAAAAAAAAAAATATACTAATAAGGTAAGAAGCAATGTGAGTAAATATGTAAGATCTTATTGATCAACTATTCCTCAAATCCAAAGTAGTTAGGTTCCTTAGAGGAACTTTTTCTCATCATTTAAGAACACCTAAGGGTATGTATAATAACTAGATAGAAGATCTTTTGATTAACAAGACTCCAGGAGATAGTTTTGCCCTATCATCCTCATTTTCTTCTATTTCATGTACATTTCTTTTGTGTAGTTGTAAACCATCTCCAGAATGTTGTAGAAGACTTGCATTTTAATGCATTTGCAACAGCTGATCTAGTACTTCTTTCTTTTTGGAGTTCAGTAGATAGCCCATATCGATGCTGCATATCTTCCGGAGCAAATCCAACATAATACGCTTTTCGAATCATAATTCGGCATATCTTAAAGGACAAAGCTATGAACATCACGGTTCTTTTTTTTTTTTAGAAGAGCCTGTAGCTACACACATAGCAGCCTTGTCCCAAGTTTATTAATAAACCATCACTTGTGGCAGATGAATATTGTGATAACATCATACACTTGGGGGTTTATAAAAAAGAACGCTATATCTAACCCAAAACCAAGCGTAAACAGAAAGACAAACCAAAAAACCAAATAAAACAACCGGCAACTAACAAGCCTAAAAAACCAAAAAAAAAAAAAAAACCTGAATAAAACACCTGACACTCTTATTCAGTCCAAAAAACACCTATACCGCTTATAGACGAATAGTCAGAAGACCAATTTTATCAATTTTTAGAATTTCTTTGGACAAATGCGATATTTCATTATAAGTATTCCACGTACCATTATTTGCGGCTCAATCTCAATCAAATACCCATTTTACGGGACGAATTGATGGACATCTCAATCTCAGTCAAACCCTTGATTCTTGAACTTTCAATTCAATACAGCATATAAATTTGACGTTAAACCCATTTTATAATTTGTCCCCACCTTTGGCTCTATTTTACCAAACATTTTTTTTTTAAGTGGCTCTATTATACCAAACTAATGCCCCCACACACTGATGGGATAGTGAAACTCAAGGACGGGACAGGCACAGCATCCTTTCAGACGTACAACAAGAGCCTCTGAATATAGACGATACTACATTTAGAATGGCCATGAATATAGGCTATAGCTGTCAATGGAAAGGCGGTTTTGTAAGTAATTTCATCGAACAGCTCGCGATCATCATCAACATCTACAAGGCAAGAACGATTAAATAACGCAAACGAGATTCTTAAATACTGGGTCATATGAAGTGAGGCCCGCCAATTCTAACACGGGGGAGGAATGGACACCATGGATCTGAGCTTAATGTAGTGGATTGTCCATTTTATGGTGCCAGGAAACTGAAATATTGACTGTCAGAAGACTCAGAACACTGAAATTTGGAAAAAGAAAATATGGGCTTCACTTCAGAGGGCAGAAGGGAGTGTTTTTCTGTTTTCATGGGGTGGAAGAATGGGCTGAACACATTTGAGTCCAGCTATCATTGGTAAGTCCATGTTGAAGGATGTGACAAGTTACAAAAGCAAGCCCACATGGTTGTAGTTTAGTTGAACGAAAATGCTAGGGATGCCCTCATTCATTTACTGTTTCTGCATTTTAATTTTTCTAATTTATTTTTTTAAGTAAATATTAGTGATATTGTATACTTTTTTTTTATTTTTTCTTAATGATTAAAAAATTTTAAAAAATCTTTTAAAAAATAATAATTAAAAAAACTATATTCAGATTATAACTAACGGTACGCTCAACGGTAAGTATTAGACGGTCTGCTAGCATCATCTTTAGTTGAATCCATTGCTTTTTAATCACCATTTTAATTTTAATTTATTTGAAAATCATCAGAGCACAAATCCTATCACCAACACGCAACATCGAAACCACCAGACTAACTAGCAACTATTTTAGGTAAAGTTTGAATAATGAGTTGAGATGAAATTAAATGAATTGAGATAAAAGTTAAAAATTGAATAAAATATTGTTAGAATATTATTTTAATATTATTATTATTCTGAAATTTGAAAAATTTGAATTCTTTATTATATTCTGCGTGAGAATTTAAAAAATTTGTAATGATTAGAAGAGATGAGTTAGATTATCTTTGTATCCAAATTTAAGAGTTACTCGTCCTTTCATTTTCCCTCCTCCTTTATTCAATGTTTTGTGGACAAAGACATACATACAACCAAGCACTAGTAGTGAAATGGCTATAGTCAAATTTTGACAAAAGTTTAACTAATTTGCATAAAATATATCTACATCAAATTCAACAAATGAACATTACTTCTAACCAACACTAAACTCGCTGGCCAAATTTAGCCAACCCACCCAAATTGCTAGACAAATCATATTTTAGCCATAAAATATTCATTCCCTCGTATTCATAGCACACCAAACATTTGTCTAAAGAGTAAAATATTTATCCGACCTCCCTCTGTGGTGTGGGATTCAAACTGATTGGCTCCCTCTTCATTTTCTTTTAAAAAGAAATGATTATGTATTTTCTCCAACCTTTTTACCTTTTTGCACCCCTTTCTCTCATTCCCTGTATTCACAGTAAAGACTTCTTTTCCATTTTTTTTAAGATAAAAAGTTGCGAAATATACACTTTCTCAATAATTTTATTTTTTATTTTTAGTTTTTATCCTTTATTCCATTTTTCTAACTGTGGGTAAGAGAAGAGTTAAATAAAAATTATATCCGTTAGAATAATATGAATGTTACAAAATGTATACCTTTTTAATAAGAAATAAATATTTCAACTACAATTAAAATTAAAATAAATAAAAATATCAAAATCAATATTTTAATATAATAATGATAGATTTAGAAAGTTTATTATTTGACGTTGTACTGTAAAAAGGTAACATTGTCTTTCTACTATTGCAGACCTTCTACTTCTAGTAGTAATGTCTACTGCTTACCGACTACCATTCTCATAAATTATCTTGCCATTACCAGTGGAGTTGATAATGTATCATCCGACAACTCAATGACCAAGTCCTCGCTCTTGCACAACGCGTAAACGACATCCACCATGCTTGGCCTCTTTGATGGGTCTCTATGCAGACAAGCAATGGCAATAGTCATGACATTCATCACACTGTCCATGGAGGATGACTCTGCAATCAGGACTCCATCCATCCATTGCTGCACTCTCCTCACTTTCCTCTCTTCGTCCCCTGCCAAAATCCCACTGGTCTTTACCCACAACAAATTCCCTTCTTCATCAATGGCTTCCTTCCCAGAAATAAGTTCTAGCAGAACCACCCCAAAAGAGAACACATCCATTTTTGTAGAGACGACCCCATCTGCTAAATACTCGGGTGCAATATAACCTTGGGTTCCAACAATGTGCATTGTTATGGCATTGCATCCGGATTTGGCCAGTCCAAAATTGGCAATTTTGGCTCTCATGTTCGTGTCCAAGAGAATGTTGCTGGTTTTGATGTCTTTATGTACAACGCGCGGCCTGGTGTGCTCGTGGATGTATTGGAGACCATTTGCAACATCGATGGCTATTCGTAACCTTGTTTTCCAGTTCAGTTTTTCGTCCTTGTTTCCATTAAGCCATGAATGAAGAGACCCGTTTTCGACATACTCATACACTAGATAGCAAGTTGCATCCTCCGGGTCTATGCAGAATCCTTCTAGCTTCACCAGATTGCCATGGTTTACCTCCATAAGAGAAAACGAAGATTTTGTTATTTATAATTAAAAAAGAAAATGAAACCTTTGTTCAAAAGTAAACTCATTAAAACAAAAGAAAATAGAAATTATCAGTAGTAATTGACTGCGCAATTCAAGATCTTCCAAGAGTAAACTCATTTAGGAGGATTTCTGAAGAGATTAATCACTACTCTCAAAGCAATACTCCCTCTCATCCCAATTCCCACAACAATAAATCCTATAAAAGTGAATTTTCTGGTTTAAGAATCGTTTCAGGAGTTTATAGGCTAATTTTCGGTTCCCAAGTGGATATTGAACGAGGTGCTTCATGTGAGTCAATCTTTTTACTTTACCTTTGTTGGTGCGTATATATATATATATATATATATATAGAAGTTCAGTGTAGAAAGTCTTTTATGTTTCCCATGAGCATCCAAGGCTTTCTGCCATGGTTTTTTTAGCTTTAATGATACTCTTTCCTTGGCAAAGTTTTAGGCCCATCTGGCCTCCATACAAATCTAATCCGGACCTTCTGTTTCGTCTGTTTGCCTCTAGCAATCTTGTTGTTTGTTCTTTTCTCCTTTCACTTTCAAATTTTTTTTTTTAAAAGAATACCATAAAAAGGAAATCATAATGCAGTTAAGAACAATCTAAACAATAAGACTGGAATTGAAAAGATTCCTAGACTCGTAGCTAAAGAACCAAGTCAGATGTGACTCAACCAATAAATTAGGAATGACTAAAATACAAATCGTAAGGTTAAGTTGGAAGTTAATAGAATAAAATTTTGTATTGAACTGTGTCTCTTCCAAAGTCCATGACAATACTTATATTTCTTATTTCATTCTTGGTGATGGTTCACTTTATTGAACCCCTTTCATCATTACCATAATATATTCGGAAGCATTTCTAAAGGGATGTATCTGCCAGATGAAAGATAGATAATGGCATTTCCATGGGCATCTAAAGAATATTTCAACCAAAAGGTGTGGACCATTCTGACATAACTCTAAAATAATGCTCAATAAGACCTGCACATATTGTTATTATACATTGATCATTTCACCTAACCTTAATCCTTTGTTTAATCTCATATTGGTGGTAAAGAATTGGGTTATTATTGGGCTCGTCGACCCATGTCATCGATCCTTATCTTTTAAAATGTTTCAAGTTTTGTTTCATTTTGTAGTTCTGTATTTTCCGGTATTTCAACTCCGTTTCTGTGTTGCCAAACATACTTCTTCTAGTGCTAATTGGGGACATCATTGGTAATTCATTCAGAAAAGTGCTTAAGGTGAAGTGTAGGGCTGGGAGTTAAACTCTGGATCTCTTCTTCAGAAAAAAATTAAAACTAATGGAACGAAGTGAATTAAATCATCAAATTTATATTCTAACACGTTAAAAACCACATAATTGTCATCTATCTGCTAAAACAAATAGATGTACTCCAAGTTTTGACATCAGTTAACACAATTCATCATCAAACACTTCCAATGTTACGAACATTTTTATTATGAAAAGCAACTTTCCCTCACAATACGAAACCATTTATTTGCAAATGTAAACCTTACCGATTAGATTTAAAGTATTACAGTTAGAATGTCTGCCTAAATATGATAATGCATGTGTATGGAGTTTCTGGGGCAAAACGGTAGTTTTTAAGCCTCCTTGGTTGGAAATTTGCAAGAATCCTGACATCTTGAGGATCATGAATGCTCCTTGAAAGAGTTTAGAAGTATACATGTGAATATACTTAGATTTGAATGGTCTCAGCTTCCATGATTTTCTTGTAATTGTTTCTATTGCCTAAATAGGTATATTCACATGTATACTTCCAGTGTACCTGGCCTATGCCTATCTTTACATGAATAAAATTCTTATTACTTATAAACAAAAAAAATTTGCAAGAATCCGTGGTTTTAATGAATGAGTGGCGATACGTAACATTTTGCCGTTGCAGTGTGGGGGAGGGTTTTGTTCTGCTTTCTTTCCCTATACGAATCATGTGCATTGTATCGTTGTAACTTAGCAGTGATACTTCAACGTTATTCATGAAAGCGTTTAGCATCAGAATGACAGAAACTAAACTTTGGGAAGAGAATTTAGATACCTTCTGTAAGATCTTGAGCTCCTCATAGGCATTCCACTTCATCTTCTTGATGGCATAGACTTCCCCATCAATGCTCCCTTTGTACACAGACCCCTGAATCAAGCAACTCTCGCTGAATCCATCAGTGGCTTCTATCAAATCTTCAATCTTAAACACCCTGTACTTGTCCAAGCAATCTGAAACATCTGCCATCAAGTTCTCCGTTCCCATCAACCCCTTCCCTTCCTTACCCAAAAGCTGCCTCCGCTTCTCTAAGTCTTGCTCCCTCTCCTTCTTGTTCTTCAACCCAGACTCTCTGTAAACCCATAACCCACTAAGCAAAAGCAGCAAGAACCCGGTAATTCCCAACCCAATTGCCAAGCCTCTAACAACCCCTTCCCGCTCATCGCTCTCTACAGGAGGTGGAGGTGGAGGTACAGGAGCAGGGGAAGGAGCCACATCAGGCTGTGAAAGTTCTGGAAGCTGAGTGACTGGAATGAATATAGTATTGAAAGGCTGGAAATTATCTCCATTGACATCAATTATAGACTCTGGTTGTACTCCAAACCTCGAAGCAACCGATGACAAGTTATCAGAAGGTTGGAAGACATAGGATACGAGGTAATTGACTTGGTTTTGCAACTGGGTACTGTTAGGACACTTGCAAAAGATAGGAAAGATGACGTTCACACCAATAGAAAGATTGGTAGGGACGAGAGTGGGATTGACAACCATGACAGATTGATAGGTTGTAAGATTCAAAAATTTGTTGGTGGAGACAAGGTAGAACGTATCATCACGAACGATTGTATAGGAGATGTTGGCATAAGAGATGCTAGTGGAAGTGTTAACCGAGTTGCAAGAGCAGGTGAGAGGAACAAAGAGGGGTTGGCTGGCAACAAGAGGGGAGGAAGGGGAGGATATGTTGCTGGGTTTTGATATCATGAGGCGGCTGACTGAGAAGAGGTCAGCTATGGAGGCCAGGTCCAGGAAGTTGGGCGCCGTGGCTCGGTAGAAGGCGTAGGTTTGGCATGGATATGTTGTCTGGTTTGCTGAGCAGGTGAAGCCTGTGGTATTTGGTCCGGGTTGGGCATTTGATGTGTGGAGAAGTAGGTGGTAGAAGAAGAAGAAGAGAGGGAGAGAAGAAGCGTAAAGGGATTTAATTTCCATGTTGCCTTTCTGTTGCGTCCCTCTTCCTACCGCTACAAGTGTTTGTGATAGATCGTAAATATAGAAGCTCAATTGCAGAAAATGACCATAGAAGCTCTGCTTGTCGAGTTCTTTGTCTGGAGTCAAAGCCGCCTCCGCTTTTACACCTTCTCCCATTAATGTCATATTCGTCAACTATCTTATATCTGAATTCAAGCTAATACTAAATTTTCCATTTTTTGTTTTCTGGGGGTCTGAAGTTTAGTTTTAGTTATCTAATAATATTGAAATGTAATATTTTAATAATATTATATTTAATTTTTATTTCTAATCTAAAATCATCTCATTTTATTTTAAAATTCAAACCAACACTAAATTTTCTATGTTTTCTTTTTCGGGGGTCAACAGGTTTGAAGTTTAGTTTAGGCCTAGTTTATTTTTATAGATGGGATGAGATAATTAAAATAAAAATTAAAAATTAAATAAATTATTATTAGAATATATTTTTATTTTGTAATTTTAAAAAATTGAATTATTTATTTTATTTTATATGTAAATTTATAAAAATTATAATGGTTAGATGAGATAAAATTAAATTAAATATTTTATGAGAGTGAAGGAGACCTAAACCTCGGTGTAAACACCTAAAAATAAATTGTGATTCAGATAAGATGGGCATAGTAACTTGGGGCGAGAAGACGGACTTTTCAATGGGAACACAAAAGCACCCTGCGTCAAGGGGAGCAGAGCAACTAGGATGACCAGAGTGTCAGTAATCCATAGGAGTCCGTCATGTTGAAGCATATGCACAATTTTGAACACCCAATTGAATTTCAACCTTGACTTTATAAGCTGGCAACAAACATAGCACGGCATTGCCTGACTAAACATTTCCTTAAATTTACGACAGCAAAGAAAAACGAGCAGCATGGGATCCTCATGGTTATTTTAAAGACTAGAAATTTTGAACCAAAGTCTAGGTCTAAGATCATGCGTGTGGGTTGTAATCTTGTGACTGGCTTGAATTTTGTACCACAATATCTGTCACGCAAAAGCTTGACGGGAAAATGTATGCAACTTCTAGAATTAGTCTCAAAAACACCAAAGCAGGTGCAATAATTCACAAAATTCTACCTCTAGAATTAAATAATGATAGGAGGGATCACCTCAGTTCACTTTCTTTTTTTCTAAGAATGGATGACTACGCCTGCTCTAATTGTGTACCTGGATTCATTTCCCTCGATTGCCGTCCACTTAACATTTATCATTCTGCTGATTAGAACTCCGTACTAGTAATATTATGTCCTGTAAGTTAATGCATTAGTCACACCATCTCTAATCTTGACGAAATGAATTATTGGGCACAAAGCTTTAGGTCTATCATGCGACAAAGAAAAAGAGATTAGAGCGCTTGCAATGAATAAATATTTATAATGACCGATGGAAGAAGACTATCCATCACCAACACTAGATTTACCCCAATACATTATGTACAAAATGAAAATCAAGTCACAGAAGCAGCAAAACATCTGAAGAATATGACCACTAGAAAAAATCTAGATGTGCCATACTGCTCGATTGCAGTTGGCTAAACTCCTTGGCAACTTCATTTTTCCCTAGCTGTACTAACTGCAATTATGTTTTAAGGTTTAAAAGAAGGTATATTCCTTTGTCTTCTTTCCAAAGTGTCAGAATAAGATTACACAAATTTGATGATGTTGCTGGGGTGACATACCTTGACAACTTTTTCCGACAATCCCTGACAATACACTCAGGAGTTGAGATTATAAGAGCAACTTCAGGCCGGTCGGGTGTTTACCTTTAATTTACATTAACAAATCACAAGCTACACGTAGGAGATGCAGCAAATTATAACATAGACTCGCACACATATTAATATTTTTTTACAGCTCTGATCTTTTTCCCCCTCTCTCTCTACCCACCCGGTGACCTGCTCTCCTCCTCTCGCACACAGGTAAACTGTAAATTCATGTTTGCAAAGAAATTGTATTTTTGTTTGAAGTTAAAAAAATGTATTGCTCTTTGGATGGTGAGAAAATGTGGAATCTACAAAGGAGGAAACACCGAAACATATAACACTCTAAGACTCGCTGTCCTATAAATTGCCACAGATCACATCAAGTCCGACCAAACTTACCACTGCATCTGCCCATAAGCTTAACTATTCCAACTCCATTTTCCACACTTTCAACCTCCACATGTGCGGCATTAATGGCCATCTGACGTTCTTCAACATCTCTTGTTTGGGATTGCCGATATCTTCACCATGGTTGGTTCGCCATTAATCTTAATTGGGCACATTTGGAGATGGGTTCGAATATCTTGAAAAAAGATGTTGAGACGAAGATGGGTTCGGCAGAGGGGAGAGGGGTTTTGGACAACGGAACAAAGGGGGAAGAAGATTTCTTAAAGGAGAAGGAGATGCTGAGATGAAGGGCTTGGGGTAGAAGAGGAAAGAGAGAAGGAAGAAGGGAAAAGGGAGAGGGCAGAATGGATGTGCAACCATCGTACCTACCATAAGTCTACAACGTGGTGAAATTTCACTGCTGGGTGTAAAAGGAAATGGTACACCCGACCGGTTTTAAGGTTTCCTGGTTTTAAGGTTTCCCCTAAGATTATATGTATTTCCTTCTATCATCCAAGCTGCACCCACAAGTAGAATGTTGTTTAGCTCCAAAATCCTAATCTTGTGATAACTAAAATCTTAAAAAGGACCAAAAACTATATCTTTGATAGCTACACAAGTTACATGGGGGAAAAATTACAGGTGTTCTTGAAATAAGCTTTGAAGATGCAAAACATAATCTCAATCATGAGCACATAAGTTTCTTCTTCACCAAGCTATTACTCAAAGGCATACACATTCTTTACTGAAATTATTGAATAAACAAAAACTCTGAAATGAAGATGAACATCCACAACAAATACTATCAAAATATGACAAATAGCAGAATTCAGAAGACACGGCACAAGTTGGTAAAGATAGAATCACGAAGTCAGCTCACAGAGCACTCCTCGTAAAGCTACTCAACTGATAGGCAATAATCCATAGCACATTAAGAACTGCGATATGATAACTTCAAATATCCTAACAAATGCCCATCCCGCATCCCTCCCTCCTCTCTCTCCCAGCTGGCAAATGAAATTGGCCCCAGTGACCTCCAATTATATTATTGCTGCTATGTTCCATCTCTGCAATATGCCTTTTGCAAATTTTACTAATTTAATTTTCTATAAACTATATAAAAAAGTACCACCTCTGCAATAGCCATTCCACCACCATCCTCCATCCACCACTTTCAATCTATGTCATCCACCAAGATTGTTAAACATATAATTTATATAAAATACTACAATCTAATATATAATAATGATTCAGAAAGCTGATATTAAGAATAGAAAGAAGATAGAATTAAACCAGAAGGGGAAATTTCAGCCACATTGATAAATTTTGGCCCAAAGATAGAAAAGAAAATGAAAAACCTATTGCAACCATGTACCCTATCCTAATTAGGAAAAACGTGTCAGTACAACGAGTCTAATGCACTAACTAGCATGGTGATGCTAGTAGGTATCACGTTAGATGAGCAATCACATCTATAGATGTAATTATGATTCAATCAAGATCTCTTTGAGGGGAGCAGATTGATGATGCTGCATTAAAATAAATATTAAACCTTATTTGCCAGCTGACATGCTAGGGCATCAGTGCCTCAAGGTAAACCAAGATGGCCAATGCGATGGTTGGGTTGAGGAAGAGATTGCAATTGGGAGGTCATAGGCTGGTGGTAACTGGACAAGGTTTTGGACCAGCATGGATCCCTCAAACACACTTACAAGCATTCTCCACCAACTACAAGGATATTATGAGTAATAAATGCAAATATGGTGAATAGAAACACGAATATCAAAAAACAAATTTGCATCCTTTTGCACTTTTTTCTTTCTGGGGCTGGGGTGGGGCAGAGCATCAAAATCCACAAGGACTGCCACTGCTATGCACCTTTAGACCGATGCGCCATGAACCTACTAGGAAGCAGCCCAAAACCATAAAAGGTTTGATGAACATAAGGATCACTAACAAACCATCTTATCATAAAAAAAAGGATCCCTAACAAACCTTGCCTTGACTGAGTCAAGTTTAATGAACAATTAAGGTCCATTAAAAAAAGAAACTGAAAATCGAGTATTTTATGATTTAAGCAAACAACTCAAAGAAGGATTTGAAAATGCTCGGGGTTATCGTATACATTTTTTTTTATAAGTACTGTTCTCAGGATATTGGGGAATGGACTAATAGACAGAAACCAAGTCCTTCTGTTCTCAGGTATCATATACATGTTACAAAGGCCAATAGCAAATGGTATGTAATTGGTTGCTTCTTCCAAACTTCTTTTACCTTTTTTTTTGGGAGGAGTGGGAAAGGCTAGGCTTTGCCAAAGCTCTCTCTCTCTCTCTCTCTCTCTCTCACACACACACACACCATTTAAAATTTAATGCTTCCTTCTAGAATAACAATCACTTAATTCACTCCATAAACATAACACAATGGAAGATACAAAAAGTACAAGAAAAGAGATTGAAGAAACCTGGGGGAAAGAAAAGAACTATTCCTCCATTCTCATCTTGATTATGAATTCTCGTGACAATGCAATATGCTAAGGAGATATTATCTCTTTGTTATATCGTCCTGTTTCACAGTGAAATCCCAGAGGTCCCCATATTTCTCATTGAAATCCCATATGCTCATGGTATTGTAGTCAGCTATCAACTTATCACGAGATCCCCTATCCATATTGTATATTTGAGGTTCGAAGTTGTGAGGTTTGTCTGGCTTATCCATCTCAATTATGGTAAATACTGTCACAAACAAGCCTGTTCCGATGAATAAGTACACCATCTGAAAGACAAACAATGAGAGAATGATTTCAAAACCATGACAAACTAACACCGTTTTGGTCATTCCGAAGTACATAACAGTGGCTTTAATAATCTTTTGTATGTGCTAAATTTGGATTCATAGTACCGGAACATGCATGAACATCCCAGTGGCAATTGCTGGGAGGAAGAGCCATGAAATTAACCCTGCAAAGAAGATCAACCCAAACGATCTTTAGTAACTCCTACAGTAGCAAATTATAAAAGATCAGTAGTCATTTATACCCTGAAAACCCGTAGGAGGTTCTACTGCTGCAATATCTTCTGCTATGGCTCCCCAAAAAGTTCCTATTAAAAGCCCAGTAAAAGCTAATTAATGTAAGCAGCCTCCATGATCAGAAAACAAGGATTTATTCTTCAAAAAGATAGATTGTGACCAAGTCTCACTAACAAAGAGGTCAAACTTATAGACCCAGAGAAAATTCATATATCTTTTGTAAAAGAATTGACGTTTTGGCAGACTTACATGAAGTTATTTCTTTCAGGACCAACAGGAAATTATGTTGGGTATTTCCACCTTATGTCTTGGTTTAAGTCCCCTAAGAAGCTTGAACAATGTTTTCACCTTCTAGTCCTCCAGTTACATAAAAAGTTAAAAAAACCCACTCTGAGAACAAATGATGCGGCCCCAAGCTGTGCACAAGCCTAACAATTTGCAAAAACGAGAAAGGTGGGGGAGAGGACACCCATTTTCATAATATTTTCAGTTGATACTGCACTACCTGCTCTTTCCCTTATATAGGAAAACTTAAAAGAATTAGTGAAGGTGTGTATATTGGCATACAGGCAAGTATAAGTTAAAAAAAATATTGGCATGGAGGTAAGTGTGGAGGAAACTTGAGGCAATTGAGGCTTTTTAGCAGATGGACGTGAAAGAGAGAGCTTGTAATCGCTAGTCAGTACTAGTCATCCAGTAACATTCCCTTAAAGTCACTTCCTTTCTTTTTGTCCATGTTACTTCCTTTTTTTTCCCCTCCAACTTTGTGGAATGAAGTTTTTGCTCATTTGGGATTACTTTGGGCGATGCCAAGAAGAGTAAGTGACCTCCTAGCTTCTTGGAGAGGCATTCAGGACAACTCTCAAATTGTATCCATATGAAAGATGGCACTAATATGCCTATGGTGGTGCATTCAGGACAACTCTATCCATATGACAGAAGCTTTGAAGACCAAAAGCGGTCAATGGATGAGCTTAAAAATTTGGTTTTCAATACTTTACTCCATTGGTCGATTGTAATTGATTTTCATAGCATGACCTTTCATGATTTCCTTGTATCATTAAACTAGCATGCTTACGCATTGCTCTTGTATATGTCTCATATACTTGGGCTATTGCCTACTTTTTTTATCAATAAAAATTTGTTTACCTATAATAAAAAAAAAATTGTGCTCTTTTTGCCTAACTCCCTTTTTTATTCCTTGTGAGTTTCGTGAATATCCTCATTCATAGTTTCTTCAAACTATTCTGAACTTCTGTTTTCTGAAATTGTAATTTTTTTTTTCTAGGAGCAAACTTGAAGCCCCAAAAATTTATTGTCAATGGCAGGGTTTGTTAACCGCGACAAAAACCCCGCATCGTGATCCAATTTCCCATAACATAAGAAACCCAATCGTTTGGAAAATGGGAGATTAAATTCCATACTCCCAATTTAAAATCCTGATAAATCTTCGAGCATTATATTTGGGTTATTGTCCCTCTTCCTAAAAGAAAAACTCATATGTCCAAAAATAGCCGATCACCACCTCTTCAACATTAAAAAAATAAAATAAAATAAAACTTAATCCCCACTGAACCCACAGATAATGAAGTATATACCTTTCTCTTCGCCTTCATAATACGTGTGGTGTCCATCGTACACCCCGTACTTGAAATCATCCTGAAACACAAAAGACCGTCATAAAAAGTCACTCACACACTGACACTGAAAGAGTGGCGGCTGAAAGTGAAAGACCATACAGGGTCAACACTGTTTATGCCCCAACGGTCAATAGGGTCTTCGTTGAGATCGGGCTCGATCTCGGACAGTCCAGCACGATTTAACTTCGTAGACCTGCGATTCTTCCCCGGGTTCCGGTAAAAACTGGAGGGGATGGGAACTAGGGTGTTGAGGTTCGAAACCCTAATCCCAGTCCTAACAAATGAATCGGAGCTGAGTTTTGGGGTTGAAACGGCAGAGAGAACTGGGAGCGAGGAAGAGCATACCGCCATTTTTAGTTTTATCCTCGGTTTTTGGCTATTGGCGATTTGGTTAGGCGTTAAATGCGCGCCTTGCATTCGCAACGGTATGATAATGTTCAAAGTGACGACCTGTCTTCGTAAGTTGGCCTAATGACTAATTATATTGTGACGCGTGTTGGAAAAGAAGTACCAATTTCTGTATTAAGGTGTACGTAAGTTGTTTACGATTTATGTTGCCGCACCAGATTGATTCGGCCACCGGTCATCTCAGAGGTGAATCTCCTCGCCTCACAGGCTCATCCCTCTGGGGTGGTAATAGATTTTTTATTTTTAATTTTAAACGTTTAAATAGATTATTAAAGTAATTTAAACAATAGACTTCAATATTTAATTGAGTAATTTTAATAAAATGTTATTGAAAAATATTTCGTCTCATTTTATCTCATCATTATAAATTTTTAAAAAAAATATAATAAATAATTTAATTTTTTTTTAATTTTAAAATAATATTAATATTAAAAAATAATATTATATTAAACTTTTAACTTTTATCTCAACTCACTATTCAAATAGCAGTTTATTCACATGAAGTTTGCACGTGATATTACTCATAGTATTTGATTATATTTCATAATTTCATAAATCCAAGTTGTCCAGAGTTGTCCCACATAACATCGTATAAAATTTAAATTTATTTAATATAGTAGCAATATGTTTGGTTACCTCCATGTTGAATGGCAATTAGCAAAGAACATTTATTAATTTAATAGCAAGATAAAAAAAAAAGAAAAAAGCGGGCCACTAGAAAAAAGTTGGATGAGCATATACGGAAGGAGCCACTCCGAAGCCGTAGAAAAAAAAAAAAAATGCAAAGCTGAAGTGACTGCTAATGGCTAGGCAGTTATTCGTCACCCCCTCGTGTTGGCGCGTGAACTTCAACCACTACTTCCCTCGCCCTCGATTCTCTCCTCTTATTTCCCCTCCTCGCCACCCACTTTGTGCACCCTCTTCAATCTCAAGGTGAATTCTATCTCTCTCTCTCACAGTATTGTGTAAGGCTACTCTTCTTTCACTGATGCTAAGTTGAATGCTAGTTTTGCTGAACGTATTCGCATACTGCCTTGTATTGAGTGTATCCGTGATATTTAATTTTCTGACCCCTGGGTCAAGGCTTTGTGTGTGTTTTTCTGGGTTCTCTTCTTGTTTTGGTTTTCTGTTTGGATGAATCTTATAGTTGCGGTGAGGACGAATATATGGTTTCATTGGTTTTCTTCCCCCAAAAAAGAATATTATAGTTGTGTGCATGGTTAGAATCGGGCACTCGGTGGTCAAGACATGCAATGGATTAGAGAGATTTGGGTATTGTAGACAGTGCGGTTCTGCATGAGAGTCGTATGAAGTATTGAAGTTTGTGTGTGTGTGGCTATTATTCATATTCAGCAGCTGATTTTGGTTTGGCTTTGAAGAGTGTTGAATATACATGCTTGCGTCAAACTTTATTTGCACTGATATGGGCTTGGTTTTGAAATAACCTCTTAAGATCTTGCGAATTTCGTACTTCAAAAAAAATAAAAATAAAACAGATCTTGCGAAGCTCAAAAGCATATAAAAGTCAATGTACTGAAAGCCAAGATAATTAGTAATAGAAGCGAGATTGAAGCAGCCGGGAAAAAAAAGAGTGACAGTTTGACTGGAAAAGACACAGAAAACGAAGAAATTATTCTTACATGATAAATTTATTATTGTTTGCCTGTTATGTATCCCGCAAAATAGGAGATCACATCTAATTGAGATCATAAAGAGTTAAATCAAATTTCTGGCATTAAAAGCGATTGTCTTCTGTTATCCCCTTGCTCTCTGCATTCCGAATTTATTGGTGTATTATTTCTGCCACCTTAATGTTAGTAATCAAGACACTGGTTCATCTTCAGATGCTGTGTTATGTTTCACTCCTTAAATTTTTTATTTTACTTCCACTTGTACTTATTAAGATCTTGAATCACTGACTTTATTGCTTTTCCCATCACCATTTCCTATGCTATTCGGTTTCCCTCATAGGAAAAACATAATCCATTTGTAGGGGTGATGGGAAGAGGGTAGATATACAAGTATCGTGGTACCTTTGATTTAGTTAAGTGCTGCAGATTATATGTGCTCTGAGCTACTGTTTCACCACTCCTTCAAACTTATTGGCCGACGAATTTCTGTGGACATCTAGAACCCTACCTTGTTCTTTTAGTTTCCCGCATTTCCTGTAATCTTGTCGTTGTTCTCCTAGACTGGGGTTTTCAAACTTCTTCTTTTTCTTTTTCTTTTTCCCTGTTTTCCACCCTTTTCCGCCTCATTATTCTTGCTTGTATCGTATTTATTAATTTTCTTTTTCATTCACCATTTTGTAGATTTTCAGCCTCTTTGGCCATGGATGATTCTAAAGCTGGTTCAATAAAGGAAATGCCCCTGGGATTAGATACAACAATGGAGGAAGAATATGCTTCACAGTCTAAGTTACTTCAAGAGTTCACTAGTATCTCCAATATTGACAAGGCTTGGATTTTCAAGTCTGATGATGGTATGACTACTCAGTTAATAGCCTTTTTTTTCCTTCCAATTTCTACTCATTTTTCCCTAGCCAAAAAAACCAACAGGAGTTACGGACAATAATCTTTGCCCTTAAAACTTTGCTGCAGGCACAGGTTCTCAGGCAATGTTTTCACTCAGCCAACCAAACATTTTGGCAAACAAGAGGAGGAAATTTATTGTTTCCTCTTATATATCTAATGAAAGTAAAAGTTCTGTAAACTTCAGATGGACCCCATTTCCCATTGAGATGGCGGGAGTGTCTACAATTGTTCCATCACCATCTGGCTCAAAGCTTCTTGTAATTCGCAATCCTGAAAATGAGTCTCCTTCTAAATTTGAAATTTGGGGTCCATCTCAATTGGAAAAGGAGTTCCATATTCCCCAATCAGTTCATGGCTCAGTATATGCTGATGGATGGTAACTAATAAGATCAATATAGTTTATCTGATGAATTTAGTTAACTTTCAATTATAACCTGGCATACTATTGGCTTTTTTTGTATATGGTTTTAGTTGTAGAAGTTGTCCCTTTCTAAGTAATAATGCTGCTCAATTTGATCATAGCTTGTAGCTGTAGTATTACCAATTGTACTAGCAGTAATGCTTATAATACTTTCAATTGTACTAGCAGTACATGCTGCTCAATGTGAGGTCACTCCACTACTATTTATTATTTTATCATTACTTTTCACTACTTTTTACTACTAATCACTACTATTCAATATTTTATCATTACTTTTTTACTACTATACACAAATCATCTGAGATTACCTCACTACCCAAACATACCCTTAATTTTACAGGTTTGAGGGGATTTCTTGGAATTTTGATGAAACTTTCATTGCTTATGTTGCTGAGGAACCGTCTCCCTCCAAGCCCACATTTAATGACCTTGGATACAAGAAAGGTGGTTCCACCGAGAAGGATTGCGGTAGCTGGAAAGGTCAGGGAGAATGGGAGGAGGACTGGGGAGAAACTTATGCAGGAAAAAGGCAGCCTGCACTTTTTGTCATCAATACTAACAGGTCGAGTTTCATTGCTTTGTAACTTTTATAAAAGCTTTTATTTAGATGGAAGATCTTTAATTCTAAGTTAATTATGTTGTACAGTGGAGAGGTACAGGCTGTTAAAGGAATTGAGAAGTCCTTGAGCGTTGGCCAAGTTGTGTGGGCTCCATCGACTAAAGGCGTGCATCAATATTTGGTTTTCGTTGGGTGGTCATATGATACAAGAAAGCTTGGTATTAAGTACTGCTATAATAGGCCCTGTGCATTATATGCAGTTAGGGCACCACTTTATGAATCAGAAAACAAGGGACTTGAACTCAAGTGGGTTGCTTTTGTAAAACGACCCTTTTTTTCATCATTACACCTTTCTTCATGTAAATTATTTCATGTTGGTGAGGGGTTATTCTGTCATCACTATATAAATCACTCATTCAGTACGTGTAATGTTCCAGAGATAGCTCTACTGAAGACGTTCCCGTGTTTAATCTTACTCAACAGATAACCAGTGCCTTCTTTCCACGGTTCAGGTATGCTACTAATCTCAAATGGTTTTATGATTGTGATGTTGTTTGACATGTCAAGAATGGATTTAACATTCTAATCTTTCTTTCTCAGTTCTCTTAAGTTGATTGATTTTGGGCTCTTGTTTTGATTATTAAGTGCTATTAAAGTACCTCCTAATACGGTGCTGTTATGTATAGAGTGCAGTTTGCTTGTTTCTACTGACTTATACGATAAACTGGAAAGTACCGGAGTGTCTGAACTATGAAGCTATATTAGTTGTTGAATGCATCTACTAAACATACTCTGAACACCAGCTTTGGGACCTGATGATTATGATTAATTCTTTTTTCCAGTCCAGATGGAAAGCTTCTAGTGTTTTTAAGTGCAAGAAGTTCTGTGGATTCTGGGGCACATTCCGCGACAGATTCACTTCACAGAATTGATTGGCCAACTGATGTAAAGTTGTGGCCATCTGCCAAAATTGTTGATGTGGTGAGTGCCAAAATTCCTTGTTGGGGTTTTATATAAGAACTTTCATCTGAATTTTATATTGCCACCTTGAGTGCTGACGACAACATGCACTAGACTGAGGTAATCATATGATATTTTCAGATGAGCTGAATTGTTTGATGTATCTATGTGTTAAACTTAATTTTGATTAGTTTTGAAGCTTCCCAATTTGAAATGTGCATGCAACTTTTCTGGTCCATACTTACTGCAATTCATGAAGCTTTTGTAGAGATTATATATATCATACTTTCTTATAGTATTTGCAATAAATTACAGAGTAAAATGCCTATTTAGACTGCAATTGTTTTCTGTAAATTCCATGTCACTGCACTCATAACTATATATCTTTATCTATAAATCTTTGAAGATTCCTGTTGTGATGTGTGCTGAGGATGGTTGCTTGCCGGGACTTTACTATTCGAGTTTTCTTAGCATTCCATGGCTTTCGGATGGTTGCACTATGATTATATCTTCCATTTGGGGCAGCAGCCAAGCGATACTTTCTGTGAATGTGTTGAGGTAACTTTACGGGCTGGTTACGGATGTTATTTTCACGTTGGCAGATCTTTATAATGTTGTTTGCGCAATCAACTCATGATATCTTCCATCAAATTACAGTGGGGAGGTATTACGTATCAGCCCTGCTGACTCAAATTTTTCGTGGAATGTTCTTACATTGGATGGCGACAATATTGTTGCTGGTAACATCAAAATGCTGATCTTTATCAATGCCCAGTTGGAATAAATTTTTTTACATTGGATTTTATTGTTTGAAGTGTCTAGCAGTCCAGTAGATGTTCCTCAAATCAAGTATGGCTATATTGCTGAGGAAGCTACTAAAGCTACTGCATGGAGTTGGTTAGACGTATCAAGCCCCATTTTTAAATGCTCTGAGAAGGTTTACTTAAGTTTCCTTTTATTCCATGCAAATCATTTTTGCACATAGAGATTATATATCCTGAATGCTTGCATCTTTGTGAATGAACGTCTTCATGCTGCAGGTTCTATCTTTGCTCTCTTCTCTTCAGTTCAGTATAATGAAGATACCAGTCAAGGATGTTTCTGATAGCCTGACAAAAGGTATTAAATGCCGCTTTGATTTCTTTCTCAAACCTGATCATCCATATTTAATACATTGTTGGGTCATGGCACTATAATTCTTTATAGGCCAATGGAAGGAACACTATTGAAAAAAGTAGAGAAGACAAGTATTTCTTTTACTCGTTTTCTTGACCAATATTAAACCAGATGTTCAATAAAATTGGGGTTCCATCCTCTCCTATATAAAAAATAATAATCCAGGTGAATGTGATTAAGAAGTAATTATGGTCAATACAACTGCATATAAACTTTAGATTATTACCACACCACTTCCAGAAGTGAATGATAAACCCTGCAATTATTGTCGACCATATTTAAGCAATATGATGCTCTTTTATTGAAAGAATTTGAGATTGCATTCTTGATTAATATTTTTTTATGTGTTTTAAAATTTCAGATTATTTTTTTTCATATGATATCACCATACCGAAACAGCCACTATCTTTAGCTGGTTTTTTTATCGTTATGTATATTGGGTTGAATACAACGGACCCTCCTTTGAAAGGACCTTTGGCTGGTGCTGTCTTGCAATAAGTATCTCACTCTTGAACAAGTGATAGTGCCACTCTTACTCTTCTTAATAACCAACTTTTTTTCTTTTGTTGGAAACCCTTTGAAAGGGAAATATATTTTCTAGTTTCCTGGTCCTTTACTAGTAACAGTCCGAT
The DNA here is from genome assembly GCA_011037825.1 of Carya cathayensis. Lineage (NCBI taxonomy): Eukaryota > Viridiplantae > Streptophyta > Magnoliopsida > Fagales > Juglandaceae > Carya > Carya cathayensis. The sequence continues at coordinate 611,247 of QGSO01000169.1, forward strand.
GCGTTACTCATAATATTCTTGAGTTATAGAGATTTGGTTTTGATGGCCTGTATGTATTTAATTCATTTCAGGTGCTAGCAAGCCTTTTGAAGCTATCTTTGTATCTTCCCGCTGTAAGGAAAGTGATGCATGCAATCCGTTAATTGTAGTCCTTCATGGAGGCCCTCATTCTGTGTCGATATCAAGCTTTTCAAAGTCCTTGGCATTTCTTTCTTCAATTGGATATAACTTATTGATCGTAAACTATAGGTATTTTGTTGTAGTAGCAGTAATAAGAGAGGTGGTACCTTTTTAACGTAATAATCAGAATCTTTGTCCTCAATACACATTGGGTTTAACTATCACATTCCGCACCGATCATCAAGAATCTGGTTGAGCACAGTGGATCTCTCTATCTCTATCGTTCTCACACACACAAACATACATGCACACCTCCCAAAAAAACTTTTTCTTCTCCAGGATGAAGTCCTGTGTTGAGGTGGTGTTGCTTGTAAAGCCACAGTGGCACTACATACCTAATTGACAGGAAAGGGAATCTGACTATTTATGAAGTTGGAAGAAAATAGGATTCAGAAATGAATATTTTAACCTTAATCTGGACCTAAATTTCAACTCATTATTTTAAATTTAAAATGCCATGAGTTTCTTTTATACATTAAGAATGTCAATAAGATTCCTTCATCTTCCATTCACGTTTTGTCTATGTCAAAAGAACAATTCAATGTATGGGTTCTCTCCCTTCTCATGCCACTTATTCTTTCATTAATTTTTGTTGGGGTCCTCAGGGTTTTAATTGTCACATCCTTGAAAAGAGCCTCTTTTTAACTATCAGATTTGTTTAGTATCGATTTTGTCTTCTAACATGATAATTTATCTTCAGAGGTTCACTGGGATTTGGTGAAGAAGCACTCCAATCTCTTCCAGGAAAAGTTGGGTCTCAGGTACTTAATACCTATCTAGTTTTGTTATACCTGCTAAAGTAGTTACATTTTTTTTAAAATAATTTCTTGTTGAGCAGACTAGTTTGGGAATGTCATATAAGTCCTAATCTTTAAGATGTGTTATGGACAGGATGTCAGTGATGTACTGACAGCTATAGATCATGTCATTGACAAGGGGCTGGCCAGTCCATCAAAAATTGCAGTGCTTGGTGGTTCCCATGGTGGCTTTCTGTCAACCCACTTGATTGGCCAGGTGCAGTAATTCCACAAATTGTAATTTTTGTTTAGTGGTTTTTGTTAAAATTTTGTTTATCTTTTGTGCCTTCCAATTTTTATTTGTTTTGAGTCTTGCAGTTCTTTTTCTTATTGTTTTTATATTTTTCTACTACCAGTTGGTGGTTTCCAATAAAGAGATCTCGTCCATCGGGGTTTAGATATGAGAGACGTATGCCAGTCCAACTTAAAAAGTGGGCCTCTTGTTTGCATATGTGGCATGAAAATGCTTAGCAGACTAGAAGTTATGATTTGTGACCTTTTGTTTATATTTCTTTCTCAACTGAAGGACTCACTCAATACAGATCACATTTGTTTCTAATGCTGCAGGCACCGGATAAGTTTGTTGCTGCAGCTGTGAGGAATCCTGTTTGTAACTTAGCATTGATGGTTGGTACTACAGATATCCCAGATTGGTGCTACGTGGAGACCTGTGGAAGCAAGGGGAAAGATAACTTTACGGAAGCACCTCCAGCTGAACTTCTGACTCTTTTTCATAGCAAGTCTCCTATTTCACACCTCTCAAAGGTATGCTTAATGGAGGCTTATTACCTTATCAGAAGGTTATTTAGGGCATTTGATAAAAGCAAATAGAATGTAAAGGAAATTCTATTTAAAGACAATGCCATATAAAAACCCAACGTAACATAGCTTTGTCCATCTTTAATGCCAGCTCTACTAGGCGTGATAGGATTCATTCTGCAAGCTTTGCTTTGTTTTCACTATTGAATGCCATATTGTATGGGGTAAACATCTTGTTGGTATCAAGTCTATATTCTTCAATCAGGAATCGTAAAACTTGCATCTAGTTTCCTTTTAGGTAGTATCCATCCTTTTCACAATTATGAGGGTGTTCACATTGTTAGCAATCTGGGTGGCACCACACCACTGAAAGCAGTCCAGATGACAAAACCTAGAAATTTGAAGCTCGATTCGGTTTATGGTTTGATCCTCAGACCAAACTAAAGAGTCGAATTGTTCACCCTTACACTTATATTTAGGAGTTTTCTACTTGAAATAAATGTGTTGTCATTTACTTTAGCTTGATTGTCTCCGCAGGTCAAAACACCAACAATTTTTCTTTTAGGTGCCCAGGATCTCCGTGTTCCGGTTTCTAATGGATTGCAAGTAAGATATCCTGTTCCTCTTTCAAATGATGACTGGCATTGTTGAAGTTTTTATTTCAATTATCTCTGTTGCACAGATAGTCGCTCTGATAGGCTGGAATCAAAACAAAAACTGAGACGATTGAACATATTTTAGAGTCTCCTCTTGTTCTTTTTTTGTTTTTTTTTGTTTGGGGGGGTGGGGGGGTTGGGGTTGGAGTGTTTGACTATAGATTGTTACCTTATATGATTACATAAAGATATTGGTGTTTGAAATGTGCAGTATGCCCGGGCACTCAGAGAGAAAGGTGTCGAGGTTAAAGTTATTGTGTTTCCCAATGATGTTCATGCAATTGAAAGGTGAACACTATTCCTACATGAGCTCCTACATTCTAGTCAATACTAATTATCTAAAAGCTGATGTTGCACAATATCTTGCAGTCTGATGAATTCTCTTCCCCTTTTTTTTTGGGCTTGAATTGCAGGCCACAATCCGACTTCGAAACCTTTCTTAATATCGGGGTTTGGTTCCGGAAGTACTGTAAATAAGCAGGTGTTGCCTGCCTGTGTTGTGCCTATGGGTTTGGGTATTATGTCCAAATGTATTGAATGTCGTAGTGACCTTGAAAGGGTGTCGAATCAAACTTATAATCAAAGTATAAAACCCTTCACCTTCATCTTAGAGGTGAACTTGTAAGTTTATTATAATAAACTTCTAATAAAACTTATGTCATTGTTTGCTTCCTCTAGAACTCTATTGGTTGCTATTTTTAGAGATTTATATACGTATTGCATGAATGCTACATCTCCATTTGTCTTCATGTCGTTGTTCCATTCCACCAGCAAAAATTTTATATGCAGTTACTTTTGCGTACTCTTTGCGCACTCTACTGATGTGATTGGTATTGTCTCTTTTTTTATATAAAATAACTGTTTTGGTTAATCATATCAGTGGAGTACGCAAGAAGTATGCAAAAATGAATATATATAGTAGAATTCTTTCAAACTGAATAATTTTCCGATGTTCGTTATTCCATCAAAAACATTAAACGAATCTAGTCTCTTACTGCTCGTCTTGTACAAAATAAAACCAATCTAGTCTATTCATGGACCATAAACGAATCAAGGCGTAAAAAATTATATGAAAAATGTTTAATTATATATAAGAAGAATTTATAAAAAATTTACTTCTCCGTATACTAGATATTGATACTTTAAAAATTATTAAATTTAAAATTTAAATCTTGAATTTTAAAAGAAAACTAACAAAATTAGATTTATACGTAAAATTGTAAGTATACATAGCACTACTCAAATTATATTTGTAAGTTAACATGGAAGATATATCCTCTTCTACACTGTTGTACATGCTTTTAAATAATGCACATTAGTTTCTTCATGTAAACCTTATATATTTTGTTTACAGGTATATTAACAATAGAATAAACAAATCACGTTTTAACCGTTAGCATCACGAGTATATTACAAACTCAGATACAAAAAACTAAAATTAAATAAATATCGAACATAAAATCTTCTGATATTTGAAAAAATTGGAATTTATGAGTTTTCTAATACAAATTGGAAGAAATATATTTTCATTTATTAATGCGTGAAAAATTTACCTTCACTCAAAACAATTTACTACGGCGACAATTTCTGGCCCTTATACCTCTACAACTTGTCGTTACAGTTCTCTTCCTGACAAATTCATTGGTAACGACGCATTTTGAATACCAGAATATACTAAAAGCTGGTTTGTTTTAGTTCTTAAAATGTAAATGTTAAATAAAATATTATTAAAATGTATATTTTTTAATATTAATTTTATTTTAAGATTTGAAAAAATTAAATTATTTATTTTATCTTTTAAAAAATTTATAATAATTAAATAAAATTTGTGAAAACAAATAGCAGACCACCTAGTGGAGTCTTCAAAACTCCAAAGTCGGACTTGGGATAGATATCACGTCAAAGGATATCGCCTCAACTACGGATTTTACTGGACTTCTCAACATTCCATCATATATTTTTTTGAAATGCTGACCTGAACGAACGAACGAACAGAATACCATTCCAATACTTCCAAGAAGGTGAATTACCCGCTACTAGTTCCCCGTGTGTTGTTTTCTTAACAATTCTCGACATTTTCTTCAAAATATTTGGCACGCACCCTTTCGTGGAAATGCTTGTGAAGTTCCAGCCTTTAGATACCAATTGCCTCCACATATTGGCTTCCTCGAGGACCTCACCCAGCATCGGAGTCTCAGTTTCGCCACTAGACCAAGTTGCGCCCATTACCAAGAAACACGGAGAACAAAGACTACTTAAATGTCCGAATGGAGAATCCAAAAGTTTTGTTGGAGTTCACAGAAAAACTGGTGTTATTCACGGGCCCGGATTGAAGAAACAGAGTTCGGAGAATAACCCAGATAGAAAGCAGAGAAGGGGCACGCGGGATAGTGGTAGAATTGGGGAAAGGGGGGATTTTCAGGTTATATTTAGGCTGGGTAGGGAAAATGGATTATTGGAGAAAGCGCATTCTAGGTGTTCGACAAAATGGGTCTCCTACGGTGGATGTATTCCAGCGATATTACAAATGTTGGATTTGGTTCAGGATTTGGACGAGGCTTTGAGGCCATGGGAAGACAAGATTGGTAATAAGGAAAGGAGCATAATCTTGAAGGAGCAGCGGAGTTGGAAGAGGGCCTTGGAGATTTTTGAGTGGTTTAAGAGAAAGGGTTGTTATGAACTAAATGTGATTCACTATAACATTATGCTTCGGGTTCTTGGGAAAGCACAAAAGTGGAACCATGTTGAGAATTTGTGGGATGAGATGAAAGTTAAGGGAATTGTGCCGATAAATTCTACATATGGAACTCTGATTGATGTTTATAGCAAAGGTGGGCTTAAGGAAGAAGCTCTTCTTTGGCTTGAGAGGATGAACAAACAGGGGATAGTACCTGATGAGGTCACTATGGGGACTGTTATTCAGTTGTATAAGAAGTCAGGAGAATTTCAAAAGGCCGAGGACTTTTTCAAGAAGTGGTCAGTCATTGAAGCTTTGAGGAACGAGAATAGTACTGCTACAACTACTACTGAAGTGGGGAGTGCTTTGCATTCCCATGGTAGTTTGAGCTCACATACGTATAATACATTGATAGACACATTTGGGAAGGCCGGGCAACTTAAAGAAGCATCAGAGACTTTTGCGCAGATGCTCAAGGATGGGATAGCTCCAAACACAGTAACTTTCAACACAATGATTCACATTTGTGGCAACCATGGCCAACTAGATGAGGTGGCTTTGCTGATTCAGAAAATGGAGGAGCTCCGATGCCCACCTGACACAAGAACGTATAATATCCTCATTTTCCTTCATGCTAGGCATGATGATATAAAGATGGCAGCAAACTACTTTGATAAGATGAAGGAGGCTCACCTCAAGCCAGACCTTGTGAGTTACCGCACCCTCTTGTATGCTTACTCAATAAGGCATATGGTTTCCCAAGCTGAAGACCTGATATCAGAGATGGATGTAAGGGGGTTTGAGATTGATGAATACAGTCAATCAGCTCTTACTAGAATGTATATAGGAGCTGGGATGCTTGAGAAGTCATGGTTATGGTTCAGGAGGTTTCATCTTGCAGGGAATATGAGTTCTGAGTGCTATTCTGCTAATATTGATGCATATGGTGAGGGTGGCCATATTTTGGAAGCTGAAAAGGTTTTCATTTGTTGCAAAGACAAAATGAAGCTGAGTGTCCTTCAGTTCAATGTGATGATTAAAGCTTATGGAATAGGAAAGCACTATGATAAAGCCTGTGAGTTGTTTGATAGAATGGAGAGTTATGGGGTGTTTCCTGACAAATGCAGCTATATTTCTTTAATACAAATTTTGGCTAGCGCTGATATGCCTCACATAGCAAGACCCTATCTGAGGAGGATGCAGGAAGCAGGACTTGTAAGTGATTGCATCCAATATTGTTCTGTGATCTCAGGCTTTGCGAAATTAGGTCAACTGGAAATGGCAGAGGAATTATACAAGGAGATGATCAGATTTGATGTACAACCCGATGTTATAGTTTATGGGGTAATGTTAAATGCTTTTGCTGACATTGGAAGTGTCAAAGAAGCCATCGGTTATGTTGATGCAATGAAAAGCGCAGGTTTGCCTGGAAATACGGTTATATATAACTCCCTGATTAAGCTTTATACCAAAGTTGGCTACTTGAAGGAAGCAGAAGAAATATACAAAATGCTCCAATCATTAGAGGAGGGTCCAGCTGTATATTCTTCGAATTGCATGATTGATCTTTATTGTGAGCGATCTATGGTTAAACAAGCAGAAGAGATTTTTAACAGCTTGAAGAGAAAGGGGGATGCAAATGAATTTACTTTTGCAATGATGTTGTGCATGTACAAGAAAATTGGGAGGTTTGAAGAAGCCACTCAAATCGTTAGACAAATGAGAGAGCTGGGACTTCTAACAGATCTGTTGAGTTATAATAATGTGCTTGGGTTGTATGCAATGGATGGCAGGTTCAAGGAGGCAGTGGAAACCTTCAATGAAATGATAGAAGCTGCTATTCAACCCAACAATTGTACATTCAAATTACTTGGAGTTGTGCTTGTGAAGTGTGGAGTTCCAAAGCAAGCTGTTGGAAAGCTGGAACTAGATATGAAGAAGGATGCTCAGAGTGGTTTGCAGGCATGGGTGTCAACTCTCTCGTCTGTGGTTGGAGTGGATAATTATGAAGACATATAGTTACTTTATCCTCGGCCGGTTTTTTCAACAGGGCTATATGATTTAAGGTTGCAATTCACGAGTGTAAAGCTAGAAATCAATTGTGATGTTGAAAATGTCGAGGATCCTATATTCAACATGTCAACGTAAATTCATCTGAAGGGCCTAGAAGGACCAGAAAGAATCCCAACACGTACATGTATCGAGGCTAGGTGGAGAAACGTATGGCCTGTTCTTTGTAGAAGAAATGGCCTTGTATAGAGTTGATTGTCTGCAGTGTATGTATAGCCAACCCCCAAGTGGTTAGAAAAAGGTTTCGTTTAGTCAAATCGGGCGTTTTGTATATCCACCTCTATGATAAACCTACACAACAGGATTAACTAAAGGATGCCAATGGTGTGGTCTAATGGTTGTAATATTTGCCGGCTGGGCATTTGACATGTCTGTCCTTGCTAGCAATTTTGCATAGAAATATCAGATTCGTCTGAATATTATTTGACCGCGACTTCAACTTTCCCTGGATACGGCCAGGAAATAGATTGCATATTTGCACTAGATATTGGAGCATTATCTCTATTTTCCCGTCTTCAAGCTTTAGGATCCTCTCCATTGTTTTAAGCCTCTACCGAGCAGGTTTTCAGTGATTAAGCTGTGGATCATGCCATTGACACGGGAATTGCTAATTTTCTGTAACAGTCGTACTGCTTTGTAGCAACCATGGCAGCTTCTTAACATCCCGCGTGAGCAGCGAAGTTTGTATATTAATTTGCAGAGTGTGTTACATGGTTTCTCTATCAATTTCTCTTTTGATTCAGGTTATGCCCCGGATCTTTCATAATCTGGAATCCTTATTTGAATATTACAAGATGCGTGGCACCAGTTAGTAAACTGCTTACGTCAGTGGTTGGCTTGAAAAATCTGATTAGTAAAATCTTAGTAGCTTTCTGTCTCCATTGCTGCGTTCTACTACGATTTCCTTTTGTAGCACTAATGTATAGGCATCTGAAACTGGATTATGCATATTCCATCCTTGCATCCATGCATTCCTTTACATGCCAGAGACTTGGTTTTGCATAAAAACCCAACTTGCTTTCCTTCATGCAGCAGAGCAGACCCCAAGTATGTTTGCTACTGAAACTGCGACACATATTTAATCGGCGACTTTGCTTGACCACAGTAAGTAGTTCTAAAGGATAATCGTACTATTATTGTTTGTTATATGGAGAACTTGAGTGGGGGAGCAGGACATCTAGCTGAAGAACTACTCCCTCTTTACAAGTCATTGTTACACTCGAATTGCAGATATGCTGACTTCGCCAATTCTTTTGCTCTTACCTGTGCTGACACAGGATTGCTAGTACATTTCTGAGAACATATATATACATGAAATTTATGCCAAACAAAATTGTACAAAAAGGTAGGTAGGCCACAGAGCTGCAAATACAAGGAAGGATTCATGTTTGATTTGGAAAGAAAAATGGCCTCCAACATTTAACAAACAAACTGCAAAAGGCTAAAGAAACACAGAGAAAAGAGTACTATTACTATTCTGATGCTAAAGATGATTTTCAGTGTACAAATTCATATGAGAAACAAACCTTAAAACTATTGATCAATCCCATCCGGCAAAAACCTTCAACCTTAACTGAATATTTTTCATGGACATATATAGATCCAACCGTCCATGTTCCCCATCCCAATCATCCTATACCTCAAACGCATGCAATTAATTCACCCGCAGCAAATTAAAATTAACCATCCCCACCATTAAGATTATCGCTGTGCCAAGCAACAACAATGTCTTGAAGCCCAGCCTTCAAGTCTCCCCACTGATTAAGTTCCTCAAACTCCACCCCACCCTCGATCACCTTAACCTCACCCAAAACCAACTCGGTCGCGATTTCTGACACTCCAATCAACAAAACCACCCTCCCTTTCCCCAAACCTAAACTACTCCCAGCCTTCCCTTCCTCTACTTTATATCCTAATCTCCAACCCACCTCCCTCACTCTCTCTATCACCACCTCCCCGGAAACCTTCGAGGTGAACCGCTTCTCTTTCCCAGTCCGGCTCGACGTCGTTTCAAACAGCCCCGACAAGTCCAGCCCTGACGACAACGATATTATATCGAACGCGTTCATGCTTGTCAATTTTTCGTATTTGCAGTTACTGGCTGAATTGAATAGACTCTGGTTTTGGGATCTATCTCGTAACGACTTCTTGAACCACGCGTTCTGCATGAGGGCTTCGATGCCCATTCTCGTGTCAGGGTTCGGATCGAGGAGCTGAAAGATCACGTAGCGCGCCCGCTTGGAGAACCAAGCCGGGAACTGATAGTCTCGGTGGTGAATCTTCTTGTACATGGCTACGATATTGCTATCGTCGAATGGGAGGTACCCTGCGAGTAACACGAAGAGGATGACCCCGCAAGACCATGCATCGGCTTTAGAACCGTCGTAGCCGCGCCGGCGGACGACCTCTGGGGCCGTGTAAGCCGGGGTACCGCACGCCGTATGGAGCAATCCGTTCTTGAGCTGCTCGGGGAGAGCCGAGAGCCCGAAGTCCGAGACCTTCAGGTTGCCGTCCTTGTCCAGGAGGAGGTTCTGAGGCTTCACGTCGCGGTGGGCGACGCCGTTTTGGTGGCAGAAATGTAGCGCCGATACCAGCTGCTGGAAGTACTGCCGCGCCGACGGCTCAGACAGCTTGCCGCGGCGCGAGATCTTGGAGAAAAGCTCACCGCCGGTGGCGAGCTCCACGACGAGATAGATCTTGGTCTTGGTGGCCATGACCTCGAGGATTTTGAGGATGTTGGGGTGGTCCTGGAGGCGACGCATGGCCATGATCTCTCGGATTATCCGTGGTTCCATGGCGGCGTCGACGGTTTTGGACTTGTCGATGATCTTCACGGCCACAGCTGTGTCGTCCACTATTGACCGTGCTTGGTACACCTTGGCGAAGCTGCCTCGTCCGAGTAGCCGCCCCAATTGGTACTTCCCCAGTAGGGTAGTGGTGTTGGATGCTGGTGATGGTGTTGGGGTAGGCGCAACCTCTGGTTCCATGGCTCGAGGAGGCCGAGAGAGAGAGAGAAGGAAAAGAACCTAAGCGATGCACGGGACGGGTTTCAAGAATCGTGGTATTTTGCTTATATATATAGCATAACGCAGTTGGAGCTGGCTAGCAGTGGCACTGGCATTTGCTCAGATCCAGGCGGGTGTGGTTCCACTTTATTTCCTAAACTACCCCTTATTTTGCTCTTTATTATATCACTCGTCTTTTTAACTGTTTGTATTATAAATCGCCCCATTAATGGTGTCTCCATGAATGGCTCTTTAATTTCTTTATATAGGGATGGGTAATGCTACTCTGCCGCCGCTAGGCGTGCGCATGGTAAATATTTTTCCACATTTTAAAAATATTTTTTTAAAATATATATATTTCAATACACTAATATTTATTTTTTTAACTATTAAGTAAAAATATTAATAAAAAAATTAAAAAACATAATCAATCAAAATGAGGGAGCAAATTCTTTGGGCACACTAGTATTTCTCTTTAGGGATTGAATCCTTTTACTGTGCCAACCATGTACCCCAGTTCAATTTCATTTTTTATTTTAAATATTTTTTTAGAAAGTAAAATTTTTTTATACAGTCATTTTTATGTATTTTTTATACACTCCATTAATGTGATTGGTTACATTAGTTTTTTAATATAAAATAATTATTTTGACTAATCATATCAGTGGAGTGCGTAAAGAATATATAAAAGTAATTGTATATAAACATAAATTTTTATAAAATATACAAATTTAATAATAATTACTTTTTTAAACATTTAAACAAATAAAATAAAATAAAATAACCATCTAATTCAAAGATCAAACATAGAGACCAAACTAGCATTTTCCACTTCCTTTCCAATAATCAAATTTGCACTTGATGATACGTACAGCTCGAGATTTTTTTTGTTTCTTAATATTTGTGTACTGAATCTGATTTGAATAGACTGGTATCCCCCTTTTATGGTAAATAATGCTCCAGTTTTTCTTGAATTTGTGATTGATCATTTTTTTGTACCTTTTTTAATGGACCACAATTTTTTAGAACAACTTTAGGATATGCTAGTCTTAAGTTTATTTAGAAAGATATATTATATGAAACCTTATTTTCATAAGATATCTATATTTCATTTTTGGATACATCAATATATAACTATTTTGTAATTTGGTAATAAGTTTTGGTAAATAAATAATAATAATAATAATAATAATAATAAAATTAAAAAAAAATAAAAACCCCTCAATGAAATGAGACTACCAAATGCTAAATAAATATGGGTCGAGAAAGAGGGGAGGAGTTTGTCTATTCTGATAGGGGAAAGCCCTTTTTTTTTTATTCCAAGTTAGTGGAAATAAACAAAGTGCAAATCAAATCATGAAAACCTGAAGGAAAAAGGCAGGCTGTGAAAGCTATTGGCACTAATAATTAAGGCATTAATGCCAAATTTGAAGTCGGCATCTCTCTTAGAAAAAGTAAGAAAAATCTTTTGTTTATCTTTTTAACCACAAAAACGAGACTTCTCTCTCATGAATATATGTCAATGTTAGTGCAAATCAATGAAATCAAGCATCTAGTCGATGAATAACTGGCCATCACCATACCAGGCTTGCTTACGTACTCGTAGATATTATTTTTTAGGAGACCATTTTGAGCCGCAACTTGGCACCTCACTTTTAGTCAAATCTGAAATCGCCACCCACCTGCTCTCTCTCTATTTTGATTCGCCTTTCTCCTCCAAGTTGTCTCCGAAATTTCACAGGCTATAGCGCAGAAATTTCACGTTTTTATTTTCCACCATTTTTTGCATGGGGTCAAATAGTGGAGGTTGGGAGCCGCCATAGTGGAGTTTCAGTCGTTACGGGTGAGAGTGAGACCGAGGGCATTTGCAATGAGTTTTGTTACGTGCATTTAAAATCGTATATTAATTTATATATCAAAATTGATTTATTTATATTTAAAATTTAAATTAATATTATTTTTAATAAATTTTATTTTTTAATCAATTATATTAAATTAATATATATATTAATTTATAATTGTACTTGCGATTAAATTTTTATATTTACAATTGCGTAGGAGTTTCATCACTCTCCCAAGGTGGTCCTCGGGCCGTAGAATTATTGAGGTGCTGAGCTTACATAGGAAGAAGGGTGCTCCAGGTTTCTCAACTCGCAATTCGCAAGGCGTGAGATACGAGCTGTCTCTGTTGTGTCTAAAAACCAGGACGAGGTTGTTGCATCAACTGTTGACGGCGGAAAACTTGCCACGTCAATACCTCATGACCCACTCTTAAGGCTGGGTACTGACACATGTCAAGTGTTCTGAGTACTGACAGATTGAGCGCGCATTCTACTCTACTCACCTAACAAAAAAAACCAACAAATAATTGAGAAGTAGGAGCTAAGGGAAAAAAACATTAAAATTGAAGAGGCTGGAAGGTACGTCTCCAAAGTCAGCAGGGAATTGTTTCTCCACAGAAGGATTGTGGCCACCGACTGTACATAAAAAATTTACTTAATAGTTAAGTAAATATTTTCTAATAAATTTATAATTTATAATTTGTTTAAAAAAATATTTAATGATTTTAAAAATTATTTGGAAAAAAGCAAAAATAAATAAATAAATAAAAGAATTTAACCTATTCAGTGAGTGTTTCGGTGGCCTTCCTATGTGGGAATACCACCGTCCAATTCTTTTTTCTCTTCTCAAATTCTTTTTCTTTTACCTTTCAATAATAATTCACAATATACAATTAAAAGTTAAAACACATTAACAGCTTTCTAATTAAGAGATTGAATACAAAACATCATAATTATCAAGAAAAGTTATATTCATAAATTAAATTTGATAAGACAAGTAATAAAATATTTACATGTATTTAAAAAATTAAAATATAATTTGAGTCCTACAAATTAAATCTTATCGTTTATGTAATGCACTAACTGAATATGTTCTACAAATCGAGAATTGAGTCTATTTTTATCAGTTTCCACCTTGTTGGATCGTTAATGAACCAGTTCTCCATCAATTTTAGCCAGTTCCAATATCTAGCTGCGGTTTCCGGATTGGTTAATCAAAACAATAATTTCATTTCATTCAATCATTACAATTTTTTTAAATTTACACACAAAATGCAATAAACAATTTAATTTTTTTAAATTCTAACATAAAATTAATATTAAAAAATTATATTATAATTTATTACTATTCAAAACATCTAATCTAAATTGTATAACCAAACCGCTTGATACGGAAAATCAACAAAAAAACTGTTAAGCAACTGGACCCAACACACAAACTTAAACATAAAATAATTCATTAGCAATTTGTCAAGATGTGTCGTGCATTGAAGATTGAGTGCATGAAATCGTTGGATGGACATGACCTTTTGGTATGTATCTATAATATCTCAATGTAAGGTTCAAATTACATAATTTATACTTTAAAATGACTAGTTAATAATATAATTAGAGCATCATTAAAATTTTATAAAGAACAAAAACTTCTTATTTTTATATAATGTGAGATTTCATACACCATATACCCTTATCTTTATCATATAGGGTATCACATTATCAATATGGTTTCCGTTCATTTCTTCCCCCAACAAGAGGTTATCATATGTATATGTGTTTGTGCGCGAGCGCATGCATGTAAAGAGTTTTGAACTAGAGACTTTGTATATTCATATTAGTACTTAGGATTAGTTCAAAATCAAACTATCTCATTTCATATAATTATTATAATTTTTTTTTAATTTTTATATAAAATATAATAAATAATTTTTAAAATTTTAAATAAAATTAATATTAAAAAATTATATTATAATAATATTTTATTTAAATTTTAATAAAATATTTTATCTTATTTCATCTCATTAACAAGGATTAATATATGCTGAGTATATATTTCCAAAGGGTGATCAAATCTATGGGACTTCTAATATTATTGGCTTAACGGTTATTGGCTCTTTGTCCATAAATACGAGACTTCTTCTTTAAGCCATAGGGTGAGTCGATAATTGGTGGAATGGGCCCTTTTTTCCACTAACCTGAAAAGATTTATTAGAATTGACATCCATATCATATCATGTCGTTCCAATTTTGAAAAAAAAAAAAAACAAATAAACAGAGTTATAGAAGTATTCGTACATGAATTTTTCTTTGGAATGAGTTGAAAAAGAAAAAAAAGAAAAGGTATGTTTAGGGAGCAAATAAATGATTGCGACCTTTGATAAAGGCAAGTGGATTCATTTACGATCGTTGAAAATTGTTGAGAGAGAGAGAGAGAGAGAGAGAGAGAAATTTATATATCTTGTCGTCTTTTGCATTAAGAAAGGGAAGCCATCGCCATTATCAGGCGGATATGATCCTATTGCCAAAAGTAGCATAGGTACAGAGAATGTGATAAGTTGACGGGGGTTTCTGTGCAGAGAATATACCATGAATTGCTGCTTGAATATTCCAATTAATTTACCCACCGATGGACCTTCTTCCACTTGCACTCCTAGTGGTTTTGGAAAGCTATAGTTTCATTCACGAAAACTATGTCCTAATGATTTAAATCCTTGTAGTATAATGCAAGTGGGGATTTTGTTTTCTATTTTTGGGCCATAGACCTTGTCGTTTTGATTGGACAATGCTATCCATTTGGGATCCCTAAGAACAGGTTATTTGATCATGCTACTGTGCCTCGTTGGGTCACTGGGTACATACTATTTTATAATATTTCTTATATCAATGTCACACTTTTTAAAAACAAATCAAAGAAAGGAGCTAGGGACCCAGAACAATTTAAAGTTGATGTTTATTGGCCGAAGCAAGAAGAAGATGATGAAAAGCAATGTTTTCAATTTCTGCCGTACCGGATTATAATTAAAAAAAAATCGATGAAAAGACGTGATTTACAATCATCCAACAATTTGAGACTTTTGGAAATAACTATGCATGTTTATGCCTAATTTCTGTACGATAAACGACAAGCTGAACAAAAAAAAGACGCCCGATCGGTTAAACGATCTACTGTCGACGCATATAAGCTATTTAAAACTGGTAAATTTTAGATATTTTCATGGGAACTTTCGTAAGAAATGAAGACTGTATATAGACTCTTACGTTCGATAAATTAATTAAAGTTAGTTTAAAATTAGGGGTAAAAAATAGGTCGGTCAGTTTGTTTCTGCCCCAAAAACCAAATTGACTCAACTGAATCGGCCGGTTTGGCGTCGTTCGAGTTGTAGTTGACTCATTGGTTCGAGTCACTGGGGTGGCGATAGGCGATAACATGGATTGATATAATTGATTAAAAAAGAAAAGATTAAAAACAAGATGTGTTTGGGAGTTATCGTCCAGTAGTACCTCATGTTAACTATAATGCATTGACATAATTATATATTTTTTTAAATCATTATCTTATATTCTAATTAATTTGAGGCATAGACCTTCCCTTTTTTAATGGGTTCAGATGCCAATATTCATGTGCCTCGTTCGACCACTTGGAATAGAGTATTATATAATATATATATATATCTATCTATCTGTGCACATCAATGTGACGCTGTTAGATAAATTAATAATGTACGTGATCAATGCTTAATATTATTGCACACCAAAAACAATGAGCTTCAAGTAAAACCATTTGCTTTGCTTAATCCCAACTCTAAATATCTCGAGCCAAATATATAAAGCAATTAACTGCTCAAAATTTTATATTTCATTTTTTGATGGGATATTTGACAAAGGCGTTTTAACTTTTTGGCCAATCTCGTGAAGTTGCTTTGCATTTTTTAGGCAACTTTAGAACTATTTTTCAAATTGTCTATAGTTCACGTATTCCTTTTAATTTGACACTATCTGTAAAGGACACGTCTCACCATCAATCGTGATCGTTAACCTGCAAGTCATTATGTAGGTAGTACTATGTGCCTATTGTTTCAAATGATTTAAGAGTTATTTATCGCCTTTATATATAGGCGTAAAGAGTGCCATAAACATATAACTTTATGCAATACTTAACAATTAGAATGCTTATCCTAATGTATCAAAATTATCTAATTGTCATGTCATGAATATTCATAGGCTGGGTTTTATCCCTCCTAATAAGCAGGGGCAGCTAGGCCTGTAGGAAGCTACACAACTCCTTTGAGTGATTACCTATTTTAGGAATGATGGGCCTTGGGCTAATTTCGTAGCTACACTCTTAACTCTCCCGAAGCCCCCACGTCGCCAAGGTTTCATCCTCGTCCTCGGCTTCACAAACCCTTCACCGCAGTGCAGCTCCTCTCTCTCTCTCTCTCTCTCTGGGCGAAGCATTTTACAAGACTTTCGGGTTGTGGGAGTTGAATTAAATTTTCCACGAAGTAGTTTTCGTTTAATTTAGTATTGGTATTTTGACGGTGGAAAAATGTCCTCTCTGGGAACTTCGAAGGGAGTCCTTGAGATTGCGAAGTTCGGGATCTATATTTCCGTGCCGATCGTTCTTATGTACGCCTTCGCTAACAATACTAAGAATCTTCAGAAATTTATGGGAAATGTAAGCCCCCTTCTTTCTCTCTCTGTCTGAATGTTTTTGTACATGGGTTTGTTTTTGGACTTTTCTTTCCAGTTTAGGGATCAGAATTTGATTAGTTTCCGAGAAGTCGTCGTGTTTTATGGGAACTTTGTCTTGTGTTGTAGGAATTTCTAAAATCTTCGATTGTGTAGTATTATAAAAACATTTATAACTATTTATGGTAGGTGGTATTGCTTGTGTTTCAGAATCAACAATTTCTGTTTAAGTTTCGCAAGAATTCAACTTCTTATACGATGGAAAAAAACGTCCTCTTTACTGATTGTCAGTACTATGTATCAATTCTCATGCAGTTTATGTGTGTGCGTGATGTAGAGGAGTCCTTTTTGCATAATGTGGTGGTTTAGGTTTGGGCTAATATTACTCGAAAAATACATAATCCTTTTCAGTGAAATTTCACGAAGAGATTGTGTTTTATCCCCATTGAGATGTGGTCACGTGTTGGAATTTGATTTAGCGAGAGCCCTCATGCTGCTGGAATTTCATATATAAATAAACAAACTGGAAACATGTTCAGGTTTATGCAACCATTTCATTTCATTATGCCTGATACATTATCTGCTCCCTTTGATTATAGGTGTATCTTGTGTACTAAATTATTACTGTATAGGCTCTTTTTTTTTTGTTGGGTGGGGGGGGGGGGGGGGGGTGTGTGTGGTGTTGTTTCTTGATCTATTGTCAATGGCCTATATTGTTGTTGATTATTTTTGGTGTGAAGCGTTCTTATGTAGTGTATCCCCCTGAGGGACCAAGGCCTCCCTCGCCAGAGGAACTAAGGGAGATGGCCCGTGAACTAGCTCGCAAGAACAAAAACCGCTGATCATTGTTCTTTGGATTTGTAAGTGACCATTTGTATCTGTTCAGTTGTATTACTATTTACTAGTGCCTCTTAAAAAGTCATAATGCATGTAATATGCGAAAATGGACCCAGTGGAGTTCATTTTTGAAGTAGAATAATTTGTATGGTTTTCTTATTGTTTATAAATCACTTTCGTTTATATTTTTATTGGCTTAAGAGATGTGTTTATTTTTATGGGCAAAGCTAAGGGACTTGGTGAAAGAATTCTTGCATAATGAAATCATTCTAATGGAACCCACCATTGAAATCTTTATACCTCAAAGATCTGCATAATTTCACAGCAATCTCATGCTGAAGCTATATGAAATAGGGAGCTTTCTGTAACTAGCTTAAAAGGTGAGCTTGGAAGTCAACTGTGGAACTTCAGAAACAAAAACTTTGTGTGACTAATTGTGAGAGAGAAGATGTGGTAAACTTTTAAGTTATACTTATTTCTGTTGGGAAGCTGAAAAACATTTTGATGTGATATTCAGTTGCCCCGTATATAGTTTACTGCCACTGCAACTGAGTCATTCTCTAATTTTGTCTTATTGAATCAGATTTGACTCAAATTCTTATATATGTAGGCTTGCTAGATGATTCACTTGTATCAATCTATGAGTCAGTGGATTGGTCTTTCTGAGTTTATTATATCTACGGTCAAGTTTTCAGAGATGTGCCTGGGAAACTGACATAGAACTTTCTTGAACTTCTGAATTGATGGGTTGAAAGGAGTTAGGTCGAGGTAAAAGAAACGATGTTCCGGGGCGTCAAACCCATCTTAACCTATCTCAAACTAATCATTAATGAGACTCGTTACTTTTTCAACTTCTCATAAAAATTTAAATATATATCATTCTATTTCATTCATTCAGACATATATTTCGATCTATTTTATACATTAAAATACATCTCAATAGGACTTTCAAAATATTACCATTCACAAATGAATTCATCATCTAAACGCAGTCTTAGAGATAGCCCTTATAAAACGTCACAACAACTGGTGTAATTATAGATGACAAAAGTTAGGATATTGAAAAATATTTCCCAACAAGATAATTATAAGATCTTATAATAGTGTAATAAGCTAATGAATATTATGATAAATTCTAATAGAATGAAAGAAAATTTAATTCTATCACTCTCTTTGAAAGTAGAGATTGTGTTTTAATTTGCATTTTTGTAGGCTTATGAGAAAATGCCTTTGTAAGATTTGAAGAAGAATATAACAGCTTGTTTGGGAAGTGGGATGAAATGAAAATTTTGTGAATACTAATGAAGTAGTATTGAAATTGTTTGAGTTAAGATGTTTTATTGAATTTTGAAAAAAATAAGAGAAAAAGTTGAATAAAAATATTATAAAGTTACAATATTGTTAGAATATAATTTTTATTTTAAAATTTGAAAAAGTTATTTAGAAATTTGAAAATTTTGTAATGAATAGATGAAAAAAATTAAATATTTAAAATTAAAAAATATTTATGTTTATAAAATGAATAAATGATGTTTATGAAAAAAAATTATAAAAAATTTTGAGATTTGAGATTCTATCACTTCCATTATCTCATTTGGAGCTGTAAGGTATAGAGGCTTTGCCTATCCAAACAGTGTATTTTATTTTTCAATTTAGAAAACATTCATAAAAATTAAAAAAAAAAAACAAGTAAAACAGCGTAAAACTTACGATGAACAATGCAAAATAATAAATAAACAGTGCAAAACTGACAAAAACAAGAAGTGAACAATAAATGAATAGTTAAAATCTCAAGTGAACAGATACTCTCTAAAGTCTAAATTATGGGATTTATACCTTTTTAAAATTTTAAAAAGTAAAAATTATCTCATCTTATCTCACTATTTAAATATATTTTTTTAATAAATTATTTTATTTCATCTTAACTCAAAAATCTTATTATTATTTAAAATATTTTATGTCATATGAAACGAGGAACAACCATCGATCACCCGGGCACTGTGAGGCACACTTCATTGACATGGCGCATTCTTCGAAGAAATATTCTTGATACTAAGTTGGTTTGAAATTCGTGTACCTAACTTCCTGAAGCGTGGGACATTGAAGGGTTTTTTATTTTTTATTTTTTATTTTTCATCACTCAAGTGGGACATTGTAGTTGTTTCATTGTTTTATTGAAGTTTCAACAAACTATAGAGCATTCCTAATGGGTTGTGTATAATATGTTCTTTATAATACATTATTAAAATTAATTTTTTCTATTTTAATTAATAATTTTTACAATATACCATATATTAGTTTATCTGTTTTTCTTTATATCATTGAAATATTTTTTTAGATATTTTATTAATATCAAATATTCTTTGTAACTACAAATGACTTTGCAATATCTCCATATATATATTTTTTATATTTGCAATAGATATTCATATACAATATAATATTATTTCTTCCTATATACACAAAATAAAATAAAATAAATTATAAGCAAAAAATTGAAAATAGAATCAAAAAATGAAAAAAATGTTACATATATTATGAATGTAAAATACACGATCCATTGGGACCTTAGTGCCCTTTGATAACTCGAAGTAATAGAAAATAATAATATCGAGAAATATGCTGTGAACGTGTAGTAATTATTTATTGAGTAATGTTATATGCAGTCGTGAAATACGTAAGCACTGCGCAATCATTTAAAAAAAAAAAGTAGGACCTCCTAATTTTTTTTTTTAGGTGGGTTCAACATTTATTCATTTATTTTTTGAAGAGATTGTGTGGCTTTTGCCTATTCCATAAGTACAAATATTATTTCTCTCTTGAAAGCAAAAACGTAAGAAGGAAAATTGTTGATGATGATCATCTATCACTTCTAATACCTAACCTGGGCATAAAAGCCAATTAATAATATATATATAGATCATGTTGTCGCGAAAATGTGGTAGACAATTGCTCGTACACAGGGAGATAGGCTGGGGGGGGTTGGCATTTAAGTTGAGCTTAATTAAGGTCACTTATATAGAGCGGTCCATTCATTGACTTCAAGCTGGGTCATGCTTTCAATATTAATAATATTATACCAAAGTTTATTATAAATTGGGTTAGCTATATATAATAATTGCTCACTGATCGGTACCCCATGCATGCACTCGCCACGCAGCTTAATTGCTTGCGTACGCAAACATACAGCAATTGATCATCATATATTAACTAGCTAGCTAGCTGTACGTACGACGTTGTTTTGATTCTTGTCTCAAGGTGGTTGAGATCTTGTACGTCTCCATCTTTCTTTCTTTCATTATATTTATTTCATCAGCCTTTGCTTTGCTTTGCTTTTCGTTAATTAATCTTCTTTCATTTAACAAATAAAAGGATAGATTAAATCACCGCGTTGATCATGTTTTATACGTACATATACATATATATACCTTATATTATATATATATACACACACTTAGCACGCTTTGATCATTTTAATTGCACATGATAGATAGCCCGGCCTTTTCATGTTTGGTGGGATGCGCGCGATTGAGGACAGAATGGGAATGCATGGGGGAGGTAGAATCGACTAGAGGCCGGGAAAACGCTAGCTAGAGAGTGGAAATTAAAGCTGGGATGTACATGTAGATCGAATCCAACCTCACGCCACCATATATATATATATATATATATAAGAACTAACGTCCCACCCACATCGAATGTAAGTAATTAAAATCATGTTATATACTTACCAAAATTATTTATATATATTATTAAATCTAAACACGTCGAAAGGAATAATTTCAATTGGTAAAAATAATACAAGGTATTTATACTAGTTACAAAGAGTAAAGTAAAACTCTAAATGTACAATAGGTGTAATTACATGTAAGGACATGAGTAAAAATAACATATTACAAATAAAACTTAATACACCTAATTATAAATTGTAATACTCCCCCTCAATATGTAGAGTAAATGAAATGAACTCCCATCTTGGTAATGTAGAAAACTGCTGGCTGCCCAAAGTTTTAGTAAGAACATAAGCAAGTTGATGTTGGGAAGCAACATGAAATGTCTTAATAACTCCAAATTGAAGCTTGTCCTGTACAAAATGACAATCAAGCTCAATATATTCTGTGCACTTGTGGAAAATGGGATTAGCAACAATAGGAAAAGCAGTTGTATTATCATAAAGCAAATGAGCACTATTAGAATGAGAAACTCTAAAATTTGAAAGTAAGGAAAGAAGCCAAACAATTTCACAAGTTGTAGTGGCCATCGAACGGTATTCTGCTTCTGCAAATGAATGAGAAACAGTTTATTGTTTCTTAGATTTCCATGACACCAAGGAATCTCCAAGAAACACACAGTAACCCATGACAAACCTTCGAGTATCAAGGTAGGAACCCCAATCAGAGTTTGTGAAAGCTTAAAAATGAAAAGAAGAGTTAGCTGGAATAAACAAACCTTGTCCTGGAGTGGACTTTACATATTGTGAAACACGATAAGCTGCTTGTAAGTGAGGCTCATGAGGCTTATCCATATATTGACTAAGCCGATAAACTAAAAAAGTGAGATCTGGCCGTGTAATGGTAAGATATAACAATCTACCAATCAATCTTCGAAAAATAGTAGGATCAGCTAATAAGGTACCACTGTCTTTACTAAGTTTCAAATTATGTTCCATCGGAAAAGATGTTGGTTTAGCACCAAGAAACCCAGCATCTTGTAGTATTTCAAGTGCATACTTATGTTGACATAAAGAAATACATTGAGGAGACTTTGCAACTTCCAAATCAACGAAGTATTTAAGTTGTCCCAGATCTTTCAGGTTAAATTTAGTGTCTAATAGCAATTTCAAATCATTAACAGCATGTGAATCATTATTGGCAATCAAGATATCATTGACATACACAAGGAGTGCAATAAAAGAATCACCATTGGAACGAGTGAACAAAGAATAATCAGCTTTGGACGGGTTAAAACCAAGTTCAAGAAGAGTATTAGAAAACTTGGAAAACCATTGACGATATGCTTGCTTCAATCCATAAAGATATTTCTTTAATTTGCACACTTTAGACTACCCCTTAGTATGAAAACTAGGAGGAAGAGTCATATAGACTTCCTCTAGTAAATCACCCTGTAAGAAAGCGTTATACACATCAAGTTGAATCAAAGACAAATTATGAACAGTGGCTATGGCAAGAAGTGTATAAACAGTAACCATTTTTGCCACAGGAAAAAAGTTTCAGAATAGTCCAAACCTTCACGTTGGGTATACCCCTAGCAACCAATCGTGCTTTGTAATGCTCAATAGAACCATCGGCTATATATTTGGTTTTATAGACCCATTTACATCAAATAGTTTTTTTTTCAGTAGGTAAAGAGGTAACAGTCCAAATATTATTATTTTCGAAGGCTAGAATCTCGACAGCCATAACATCTCTCCAATAAGAGTGCTTAACTGCCTGATAATAAAACTCAGGTTCTATATAGGCAATAATGGCTAAAGCAAAGGATTTATATTTAGGAGATAGCCTATGATAGAAAAAAAAAATGATGAAGATCATATTGAGTACCTGCTGGTATAGGAACATAACCTGTGGAATTTGATGCAGAGTGTGTAGTAAGAGAGTTGCAATAATAATGTTGCAAATAACAAGGAGCTCCTTTAAGTCTAGATGATTTACGGATTGGAAGAGAGACTGTTTGAGAATTTGTGGTTGGTAAGGATGGTTTAGGAGTTGTATGAATTTGTGATGTATTGGGAAAAGCTATATCTGGTGAGAGAAAATCCATAGTAGTGGGTGAAGACACGTTGAAGATACATGATATTGTTCAAATGTTGATGGTTGACTTGGAAAAGGCAATGGAACAAAATTAAAATGCACTAAAGATGAATTATAATGTGATGCAAAAGGTAAGGAAAGAGAAGCTTTATAAGGAAAAACATGCTCATGAAAAACAACATGTCTTGAAACAAAGGTAGTTTTTGTAGCAAGATCTAATAGCTTATAGCCCTTTATGCCAAAAGGATAGCTAAGAAATATACATTGTTGTGCTTTAGGATCAAACTTAGATCGTGATCTAAGTAGGGAAGATGCAAAACAAAGACACCCAAATGTTCTAAGATGATTATAAGTGAGAGGGGATTGAAAAAGTAGTTCACAAGGTAATTTATTGCTCAATGTAGGCGTAGAAAGTCTGTTTATGAGATGAGTAGCTGTAAGAATGACATCATCCCAGAAAGGAAGAGGTAAATTAGACTGAAACATTAAGGCCCTAATAGTGTTTAGGATGTGTTGATGTTTACGCTCAACAACAGAATTTTGTTGAGGAGCTTCAACACAACTCAAATGATTTATAACACCTTTAGATTGAAGAAAGGATGTTAAGAAAAATTCAGTACCACAATCAATATGAATTTTCTTAACTTTTGTGTGGAACTGTGTTTTAATGAGTTTGAAGAATTGAGAAATAAGAGAAGAAACTTCATATTTGCATTTTAAAAGATAAATCCATCTGGCTTGTGTACAATCATCAACAATTGTTAGAAAAAATTTATGACCTTCAACAGTAGAGGTAGAAAAAGGTCCTCATACATCACAATGAATCAATTAAATCAAATGGAAGTGCAGAAAAATGAGAATTATGAGGAAAATGTAATTTTTTTAGTTTGGCCAGAGGACAAACAAGGCATGGAAAATCAATAACTAACATATCAGGAACAAATTTATTTCGTAATTTCATCCTTGAAACGGAAGGATGACCTAATCCATGATGCCAAGGTTCAAACAAGGCACACTTTGATGATTTATTTAGTAATTGTTTAGCTAAATTGGAAGAAAGTATAAATAAAGAGTGAGATTGAAGTAAATCACTAGGAGAAGAGCCTGATTGTTGCAGAAGGTAAAGGCCTTCCTTGTATCTACCCACTCCAATAAGCTTCCATTGAGTCAGTTCCTATATAAAAACAATATCAGAAAAAGAAAAGACAAACAGCAAGTCAGAGTCGAGGTTAACTTGCTAACAGAAATTAAATTAAAGGAAAAAGCTGGAATACAAAGAACATCTCTAAGTATCAAATCCTTAGAAATGTGGATAGTGCCAATATGTGTTACAGATACACTTTGGTCATTTGGAAGTTTGACTTTAGTATTAAGAACTGGAATGAAGGATGAAAAAAAAATGTAGATGGAACTATGTGATCTATGGCACCCGAATCAAGAATCCAAGAAGAAGGTTCATAGGTATAATACAAGTGGAAGAAAAAATGGAAGGAATATGAGAGAAGCCTATACCAACAGTTGGAACAGAGGAAATTGCATTAGCAGTGTGTTGTGAATTGGCAGAGGATAGCAGGATCAGAAGTCTGAAACATAACCAATAATTACTAATATTGAGACTCAGTTAATGAAATAGGAGATGCAACCGAAAAAGTGTTGTAAGAGACAACTTGATTGACCATAGATTGTTGCCATGGCTTGAACTTGTATCCAAGAAGAAATCCAAGAGGCTTGAAACACTTCTCAATGACATGGCCAACAAGACCAAAATGCTTGCACAGAGGATGCTCTTTCTTGAACACAAGCTTCACAAATCTATTAGCATCATACTTAACAGTAAAAGCATGATTGTCATGTGAAGAAGCAGAAAGAATCGAAATCTCACACTATTGTTCCTCTTGTAAAACAAGGTTGAAGACCTTGTTAAGAGGAGGCAACAACTCCATTAAAAGAATCTGAGTCCTAACAGAGACATATGACTCATTCTAGGACTAATTTAAACCAACAAAAAACTGAAGTATATGCTTTTGTTGAACATAATAATTAAGTGTTTGAACATCTCCTCAAGAACAAATTGGAATCGATTTGTAATTGATTAATTTATTCCAAAGACCTTTCAACTTAGTGAATTAGACACCAACAGTCAACTGGCCTTGAGGAAGAGTCAAAATCGACTTCTGTAACTAGAAAATACTGGGGCCATTCTTTTGAGAGAATCGCTTCTTGAGATCATTCCAGATCTCATGTGGCGTATTGATAAATATGATACTAGCAGAAATTTTAGACGAAATAGAGTTAAGAATCCAGGTGATTATCATATTATTACAGCGCAACCAAGAAGCAAGCGTTGGATCAGTTGAATTTGAAGGTTTGAGAATAGATCCATCAACAAACCCTAACTTGTTCTTCGCGGGCAACGCCATCTGCATCAAGCGAGACCACGAGTGATAGTTATAACCATTGAGAGATTGAGTAATGAGAACAATGCCAGGACTATCGCCTGGATGAAGAAAGAAAGGACTGAAGGATTTTACCATCGAAGAGGAAGAAGGAGGGTTCGAGGCCATGAGAGCAAAGGGAAAATTGCGAAATCGGGTGGAAGACTCTAGAAATCTGATACCATATTAAATCTAAACACGTTGAAAGGAATAATTTTTGTATTGCATTAATTGGTAAAAATAATACAAGGTATTTATACTAGTTACAAAGAGTAAAGTAAAACTCTAGATGTACAACAGGTGTAATTACATGTAAGAACACAATAAAAATAACATATTTCAATAAAACTTAATACACCTAATTATATATGTGCTACTGTCATGATTAATTATTTGATATTAGGTGTATTATTCCTTAATTCTGTTATTTTAAAAAAACTAATCTAATGGTTAATAAATAATGTTACATCAACGTGTAAGTATAAATCGATAGAAGTGGAATGAGAAAGTAATATATATATATATATATATATATAATATATACCAAACGATCGACCTGCATGCATGTGTCCCTGATCCCTTTAATTCTTCTCTCCATTAATAATTCCACCCGTTGTCGACCTCGATCTCCTACCAAACATAATCTTATAAATGCTCTATTTAGTTCCCTTGCTTTGACCTTCAACCTAAATAATTAGCCACTTTGACCTATAACATGCCGAAATTTAAAAAAAATAATGTTATTTATAGTCATTTTTACGTATTCTTTATGCACTATATTAATTAATATGATTAGTTATATCAACTTTTTTTAATACACAATTAATCACATAAATATAATATAAAAAAAAATACATAATAAAAGTGATATCACAAAACTTTTATTTAAAAAACAGCACAACTACAGGCCAGCTGACTTCTAACCTTACAGCCATGACGATGAACTCGAGGTCTCCTCGCAATTGCCTTCTTTCCTTTTTTTTTTTTTTTTTTTTTTTTTTTTCCCCAGTTCTCCTGAGCATCATGAAGGCCCGTACGTCCTATGCAAAACATAGCTTACATATTAGAATGCAGGAACAAACTTACCAAGTCCAAAAAGTGCTATCCATCAATTACTTGTTAAGCAAGGATTAATCCAACCAACATTAATGTGGTGGTTGGACATGCAGGCAATATTTAGCTTAGCAACACTCAACGATCAAAATAATTAAATAAACAACTTTTGAATTTATAAATTAAAATGGAGTATTACGTACGTACCATACCTAGCTAGGTATCACCCACCAATAAAGTACGAGGTCAAAGAAGTGATCAAGAATATTATTAATATATAGTATATATGGAACCGACCTTTCTAACTTGTTGCGGACGCTCATGATGTTACATCGTACCCCACCACAATGTTTCTTTATAATTATAATTTTCAGCTGCCGTAGTTGTAAATATCATGTGGCTCATACGCAGCTAGCAGCCCTTCTAATTAGCTGGCAGATCATCAGCGGGACGACATGCATGCATGACTCCTGCGAATTGAGCACAAGTGACGACGTAATATCATGTGTGTGGTGTTCCATCCATTATCTAATTCTAGGGCAGATGTGGTTGTATCCAACCGTGTTCGGTTCGCACAAATTACATAAATTGGTAGAGATTTGGTTGGAAGTTTGAGCATTTAAGAGACAATGGTGCAATTTGATCAATTTGTTTAATGTAGTTTTCATATGAATGTGCCTCAAACGTAACGCATTTTTTTAGAAAGATAAAGCTGGGAGGCATTAACTTATTTCATTTATATATAATAATATACCTGTTACCAGACCCATATATAATTTCATATATATCCATTTGACCGTCTGCGTTCACACGCGCGTTGGTTGTATTCCAGAAACAATTTTGATATTTATTAACTCCACACACTACACACTACATTTATTTTTATTTTTTTTTTGTTTTATTTTTTTTTAAATAATTGATTTTGTCTACTCATTATCCATATACCACATATTTGATAAGATCAGAAACAAAATAAAAAAATTATGTATAGCTGGTATGTGGTGTAAAGATGATTGGTAGAATTTTCCTTCCAGCAATAATGCCATATATAAATGAGTAGGGCCATGAGCTCTTTCCAATCGTCGTCGATCGGCCGGCCATGGATGACCAATTTTTTCTACTTGTCTTCCATCTTCGATACATCTTTCATTTAATTAATTTACAATATGAGTGTCGACCTAATAGATATATATATAGATATGCTAGCTAGCTACTTCGGTTCTCAGTCAAATGGGGAAATGAAGCCACAAATTAAAGTGACAAAACTAGCTAATTCTAATTTGAAGTTTGAGGGAACTTGACCGGTCGGCCGGCCCCCGCCCTGATTCTACCAGGCCCGGCCTTGATGAAAATATATGCATTTTATTTCTGTTTATTTTGTGGAAGTTTATACATGTTTGATCGAGGTTAACCACACTACAATGTTTCTCTATGTTATACGGTAGGCCGCTAGCTAGCTGACATTTTTAATTTGTATTTAATTGACATATTTGATCATTTGTTCATTCTAAAGGTAAAATTTGTGAAACTAGAAATTAAGAAAGAGATCGAATATTTACGTATCATTTTCTTAAACTAAAAGAGTTAAAGCTGCTAGGAGGGCGATCGATCAGTGAAAGAGAATATATTTCCCAAGCCACTAGTACGGACCAAACGTCGACCCATGAAAAACCAATCTCTTCTGGTCGACATATATATAATTCGAGTATCTTTCTAAACTTGATTGTCATAAGATTTTCAAAAATGTAAACAATCACGATCAATTTGGAGCTTATATACACTAAACGAAGAAACATAAATTAGAGAACCACATTGATCAGTACAATCACTACTAATTAAAGTTTAATTTCCTACGTACGTACGTAGTACCATTTTCTTTTTTACCAATTTATTTTATATATATATGTTTATAGTGATGATCATCAATATTATAAATTAATCTACAATGCATGCATCGTAATCTTCATGTATGTGATCTGTCTAAAAAGCAAAAATGGATATTTTCATAATGATCGCAAATCTTACACAACAAATTATTTTGTAAATCCAAAACTTAGCTTATCAAACGGACTGATCAAAATTAAGGAGAAGGATAAATATTTGAGAGTAATTAGTGGTAAGCAAAACGAATGTACGTACGATAGCCAGACATGACGTTGCACAATCTCGACATTAGTTGGGCCGCTTCCTCTGATTATATATTCAGGCATGCACCTCACATTCCGAGACATATTAATTTACGACTCCGTTTGATCATTTCCCAGCTCTTTTTTTGTATTTTATTTTATGGGGAGGTGGGGTTCCAACTCAAGTTGTTCATTTAAAAAACCGAATTATATTCCTTCATGCTCTTGGCATCTCCCAGCCCCTTTTACCTCTTATTCACGTGATCAGAACAAAATATATATATAAGAGCCAGGCCAGGAAACTAAGTTATTGGAAAAGAAAATTATATACAGCATACTACCATCCCATTAAATAAGATATGATACATTTATCATTATTGAATGATCATTTATTACATTCTTTTTTATCATCCAATGATAATGAATGTGCCACATCTAATTTAATATGACAAAAATACGATAAGAGTGTAGTGTATAGTATTACTCGGACATACACACACATACATATATATATATATATATATATATATATATATATATATATATATATATATATATGCATGCATGCTGTACGTACGCTGTACGCTGTACGTGTGATATAAATGTCATTAATTTCCAAACTGTCCCCTGCATATATGTGTTATGAATGAGGCTGCTGCTCTCATTTTAATTCATTTATGGTTGGGAACATACCGGACAGTGATCAATATGTATAGCTATTTTTTATTTCAAAATATATATACACACACATATATATATATATAGCTATCTTTATTTTAATTTCAGGATATGGCTACCGCGTATATGTATGTCGAATATGGACACCACGTTTTCACCCGCGTAATGCTTGCTTATCCGTATAATATAAATAAGCGCAAACAATATTAATGCTAGCTCATACGTACACATGAATTGCTGATAGCAGCTAGGTTCATCGAGTACTTAATTCAATATAAGGCCATGAACATATATATATATATATATGTGTGTGTGTGTGTGTGTGTGTACACCATAAAACCAAGTAGCCTAGGATATATATATATATATATATATATATATATATATATATATATATATATATGGCGCCATTGGTTTTCAAATAAGTAATGAGTTGGTGTCGTATTGAGTATGGAAGCGAGCTTGATAAATGAGGTGCAAAAGTGAAGATTTTACTCTACTACATCTAATTAATTTTCAATTCCTAATTAATACATTCAATTCGATCGGGATATTACATAAACAGCTAGTACTACTAACCAAACATGAT
Organism: Carya cathayensis; assembly: GCA_011037825.1. Lineage (NCBI taxonomy): Eukaryota > Viridiplantae > Streptophyta > Magnoliopsida > Fagales > Juglandaceae > Carya > Carya cathayensis. Next base: position 641,407 of record QGSO01000169.1, read on the forward strand.
CGCATTCATGAAAGGAAAACTCTAGGTCGACGGGTGTGAAATGGAGTGATGAAGATAAGGCAGGGAGATTAATGTTGCATGGGGTAATTACTTTATGGCCATGATGTCTGGGCAAAATTAATATTTATATTAATTCAAGCCTCCTAGCTAGCTACTACGACTTATACAAGAATCTTGAATCAGCTCTTGGAATATGCTTATAAATTAATTTGGGGATGATCTCATCCAGAAACAAAACACATGATCAAGTTTTGGAAAGATTGGGATAGAAAACAAAAAGTGCCAGTAGAGAAGGCAATATTGGCCAGGTTGTTGACCGGCCAGATCATAGTATTGCGTTCAGATAACAAGTTAGTTTGACCAATTTACACGTAAAACTTATTATAGAAAGTGTTATAAAACGACGCAATTGCACCCCCGGCCCCTTAAAAATTACTTACGTAACGTACTTGCCTAATATATATGCTCTCGCTTGAAATCACCTAAAATCGATCGTCATTATACTTCAATTCGCACGTACTGAGTATGCGCCCCAATGACGGTGAAATCGTGTGGACGTACGTATATTATGGATCTCTTTTGTGTTTTAATTAGCATGCATGTAGATGAACAGTGAGAGCGATGGATGGATATACAAAAATTAAAATGGATCGACCTCATCACGTAGAATACGTTTAAGCTTTTAATTAATTAAATATATTCCCAAACATTCACACATAGTAATATACTACTGATCATTTCACATGTCTATGATCTTTATCCTAATTACTCTAAATCCGAACACTAGGATCAGATCATGAAGCAGCTAGCTAGGTCCGGAAATTGTGGGAGATACCTTGTGAGTTAATGCGAGTGGCAAATAGCAATTAAAAAGTCAAATGTATACTTGTTCCCACGAAACCCCCTGTATTCTCATGGTTGGCAAATTCAATGCTCCTGCGGCCTAATTATCGAAGTTCGTTGGGGGTGGTTGCATTCCCCCACTCTCTCACGCACACACCTCATACCCTTTAAAGCTTGTTCCCCCCCTCCATTTTCCCTGGGCATTACTATCTCAGACTCCAATTTACCTTGCAATATTTAATTTGGTCCCTCGGCTTTCTTTCCTTTCCACATTCTTTTCGCTGCAACTCTTCAGCTCAAACTCTTTCGCTTTGGTCTCTTTTCCTTTTTTTTCCCCTTTTGGGTGTTGCATGCAGCTAGCTCCTTTGCTTCGAAAGCTTGATTCCAAGTCCTTTACGTCTTTTATATTCTGATCGACTATGGCAGATGAGAGGAAACAAAACCCGGAGACTGAATCGGTTTCGGTTCAAGCTCCGGTGGAGAGAAGGCAAAACAACCTTCCCAACTTTCTCTTGTCTGTCAGACTCAAGTATGTGAAGCTTGGGTACCACTACTTGATCTCCAACGCCATGTACCTCTTGCTTGTGCCGCTTCTTTGCATGGCTTCAGCTCATCTTTCAACAATCAATGTCCAAGAACTCGTCCAGTTATGGCAAGACTTAAAGTTCGATCTTGTTTCGGGGACTGTCTGCTCAGCTCTTATGGTTTTCCTTGCCACCCTTTACTTCATGAGCCGTCCAAGAAAAGTTTACCTGGTAAACTTCGCATGTTACAAGCCGGAAGCAGAGAGAACGTGTACTCGGGAGATTTTCATGGAAAGATCTATTCGACTTGGGAGTTTCACAGAGGAAAACTTGGCCTTTCAAAAGAAGATATTGGAGAGGTCAGGGTTGGGCCAGAAAACGTACTTGCCGGAGGCCATCTTGCGAGTCCCCCCCAACCCGTGTATGGCCGAGGCAAGGAAGGAAGCTGAGACTGTGATGTTCGGAGCCATTGATGAGCTCTTGGCAAAGACCGGAGTGAGGGCTAAGGACATCGGGATTCTTGTGGTCAATTGTAGCTTGTTCAATCCAACTCCGTCCCTCTCCGCCATGATCGTCAATCACTACAAGCTCAGAGGGAACATTGTTAGCTATAATCTTGGTGGTATGGGTTGTAGTGCTGGCCTTATTTCTATAGACCTTGCTAAACAGCTTCTACAGGTCAGTTATTATATTATCATCATCCTCGATCGTCATTATCAATTATATATTGTTATTAATATCATTTTAGCTAGTTCTTATTACGTACCCTGTTGATGGTTGTGTTATTTGTAGCCTAGCTATAATAATTCCGAGTAGTACTCATGTTCGTTGGATTAAAAATAAATTTATTTAATTTTATGATTATATATTGAGTTATAATATTTTTCATAATTTTTTAATGTTGTCTTGCAAGATTAAATAATATCTTTTTCGTGTAGAGAAATATTTTAACTAAAAGAGATTTCATAAAACTAAATTTATAAACTGATATTATTTAATGTAGTATATTAAATTATAAAATTACTTTTATCGTAAATTAAATCTAACATATCATAAAAAAATCTTATCAATTTTTTGGTTTATTTTTATAGAATCTATTTGTGACTATAACACTTGATTTACATCTTTCAGATATCATAGGAGATATTTTCCTTATTAATATTAGATTAATAAACGAAATGACCAATATGTCTAAAATACCTCATGTTTTATACTAAACAGGTGCTATATATATATATATATATATATATATTTCCAGAAAAAAATAGAGAAATCGTATTCTCCACGTATCAATTAAGCTGCTTAATTTGGAGTACTGTGACATTTTAAAGGATGTTAGGTTGGCAACAAATTACAAAATCATCTGGCCTCGATCGATCCCCAACGGCCTTCTGATCTAATGAATGCTGCTATATATGTACCTTTAAATCAATTCCCATTTATTATAACAAGACCACATGATCCGTAAGGACTAGAAGCCATCACTTTAGTCTTTACCCATTTTAATTAGTAGCTGTTTTTGTTTAATTATAAGGTGGATTTGCTCTTAATTAATTTGACAACTGCATTTATGCAGCTAGCTTACACATGACTGCATACAGCTTAACTCTGAAATAAATATTTCTTGTCAATTTATTACTAGGTGCACCCCAACTCTTATGCCTTGGTTGTTAGCATGGAGAACATCACCCTCAACTGGTACTTTGGCAACGACCGATCCATGCTCGTCTCCAATTGCCTCTTCCGCATGGGCGGCGCAGCGATCCTCTTATCAAACCGATCCTCCGATCGTCGCCGCTCAAAGTACCAACTAATCCACACCGTACGCACTCACAAGGGTTCCGATGATAAGTGTTACAACTGCGTCTTACAAAGAGAGGATGAAACCAAAAGAATTGGCGTTTCGCTCTCCAAAGATCTAATGGCAGTTGCTGGAGACGCTCTCAAGACCAATATCACTACGCTTGGGCCTTTGGTCCTTCCCATGTCAGAACAACTCCTATTTTTTGCGACTTTGGTGGGAAGAAAAATTCTTAAAATGAAAATAAAGCCATACATTCCTGACTTTAAACTTGCATTCGAGCATTTCTGCATTCATGCAGGAGGGAGAGCAGTGCTAGATGAGCTTGAGAAAAACCTTGAGCTCACCGACTGGCATATGGAGCCTTCAAGAATGACTCTTAATAGGTTTGGAAACACTTCAAGCAGTTCTCTGTGGTATGAGCTGGCTTACTCTGAGGCCAAGGGTAGGATCAGAAAGGGTGACCGAACATGGCAGATTGCTTTCGGTTCTGGATTTAAGTGTAACAGTGCTGTGTGGCGTGCATTGAGGACCATCGATCCAACAAAGGAAAAGAGTCCTTGGATGGATGAGATTCACGAGTTCCCAGTTCATGTTCCAAAAGTCGAATCCATTAACGTTTCTTGAATATTTCCAAAAGTGGCATCCATTATATATTATTTCATGAAAGTATCAGTCGACGTGGGAGCAGCGGATTTGGGCTTTTATTACTTCCAAGTGCAATGCATCCTTCCCCCTATATGTTGTGCTAGCTTTAATCATGGTCGACGTTAAAGACTGAGATCTGTTATGATTGTATTGAATGATCGTATGTGATTTAATATGTTAATGCATAATCAATTTCATGGTTTCCATGTCTCGATGAAGTCCCAGCTACATATATATCTTTAATCGTTGTATATAAATAAGGGAAATCTCATATGGCTTGCATCCGATATAACTTCTCGATGTTAAACAAAACTGGCTAGCTTTTAATTGGAGGATCAATGTCTTTAAAGTTTGCAAAAGAAATATTTTAGACCAGATAATTGTCCACCTTCAGTAATCTTGATGTTTGGCGACTCTATGGTACCATATATATATATGTATGTATGTGTAAGGATTACATATATAATCCAAGCGGGCTAATTTGATAATTAAAAAAAGGAAAATGTTATTTGTATTTATAATTTTACGCACATAATAAACTGCATACATATTGACGTCTCAGTTATTGAAATGGTAAGAAATTTGAAATTCGAATTAAAAAACAAGAAACTGATAAAATGGAATATATTATACTCAATATGTATACTATTGTGCATAAAATTGTATGCACATATACTACTTCTCTTAAAACAATATTTGATCCACTTCCAAGGAAAGATGGTAAATAATAGCAAAAACAATTTTATGAACGGCAAGAGATGATACATTAGGAAATATTATTTCAACATGCATGCATAGGGACGACGTGATAACTTGCAGAAACAAATATGTCAGCCTCAGGCAAGGTGGTCATGGCTTGATCCACGGGAGTTGGTGAGCTGATGAGATCGTTTTCTGCAACCATCCATGTATCCTTCTTAATTTGGTGCCTAATCAACGCGATGATCAAGCTAATTATAACCAAGTTGCGATCATCTACAGTAGTATAGCTTGATGACTACTTCCCTTCTTGGATAGCTTGGTCTGCTTAAATCTAACATAAACACCGTGAAAGGTGGCGGACTTTGCTGCAGCGGCTGAAAAGCATGCATTCATGCCACCATTGTTGCAGAATTATTGAAAATAAATAAAAAAGATTCTTTAGGTTTCTAGCTAAGCACTAGCATTGTACTAGTCAAAGTTTAGCCAAGCCTTTCTATTAAAAAAGACTATATAAATATATATTATTGATTCAGCTTGACATTTTCTTCTTCGAGAATCGGCAAACAAAAGCAATCCTATGAGAGACAGACATGAGACAGACACCGAGTACTGAACATCAGATATTAACCAAAATAAACTACTGATATCGATGACACTCGAGTGAACTATATTAACAATAGAGAACTTCTATACGCAGTCGGGGAATGTAAACGCGGTGCAGTCGGTCAGCCGAAATATTAAAAAAAAAAAAAAAACGAAATTGAAATAAAATGCGAAATGTTGGGATTGCATACCCATTTTGGCTTCTTTCCCGCTTCTGATGTGCGAGGGAGAACGAATCCAGCTTTAGTTTCTTCAGTCGAACCTCGTGGGTGCAGATCGGAAGTTTATGGGTTGGGCTTCTTCTTCGCCTTCCACCTCTTCCTTCATTATATCATGCAACCAATCCCTACACTTGGCCGCAACCTGGAGAAAAAAATGGAATTTTTTAGATCCAAAAATTAACGATTCAGTGAAAGAAAGGACGAGATGCGAGCATTTACATGAGAGCAACCATGCCCATCAAACATGCCGAAGAAATGAAATCCGTTTGAACTCCGACTCTTTTCGGGCCAAAACAAAGGGTGAACCGAAACGGCGTCCTCCATGTCTCTTCTCCTTCCACAAACAGAGGTCACGCCGAACTTCAAGTAAACCTGCACTTTCACCGGAACTCCCCGCTTCAATTTCCGGCCTTGATTCTTCGTTTTCCTCATTGGATTCCACTTGGTTGGACACGCAAGTTTTGACTGCGTTTTCGAACTCGCTTGGTGGTGAAGATGGAGGACATGGATCGATCTTCTGGCGTTTCTGACCATTCTCCAGAGCCGGTGGTACAGCCACATCAGCGATTAATTTTAGTGGCAGGAGCTCCAGTCTCCGGCACCTAGAAGCACGTGAACTCGGCTCAATTGCAGACGATGCCTCTACCTCTCCAACAACTCCGCAGCAAATCCCATCCATTAAAATTCTGTGAAGCTATTAATCAATCGACGCAGTCACACAATTCTCAAGTAGTAAATCTCACTCTTCTCGTTGTTCCGCTCAATTTGAAGCCGCGCAATTGAAATTAAAAATAGTTATATAAGAAGAAAAATTAAAGAGTGGCAATTATGGCCTATGAGGGACTGGATGAGACCATTTCTTCGGAGGGACTGGGTTTTGGGTTAGGGTACTGCATCGAGGCATGGAATGAGAGAAGAAGAGAGGGAGAGAGGGAGAGGGAGACGAGGTCTGAGGGACTGAATGAGGCGGGAGGACTGAATGGAGAGAGGAGGGAAATGACGTCTGGGCTTCCGAGGGACTCCACACTGTGAAAATCAAAATTATCAAAACGGAGCGTTTTCGTTTTATCCACGTCAGCGAAGCCGTTTGCAAGCCGACTGCTTAAAACGACTGCATCTAGACTTTTTCTTAACAATATATATATATATTTATATATTAATAAATAAATTAGGCATTGCGTTCTGAAGTCCAAAAAGACTAGATTTGGCCATATTAATAATAAATCTATAAATTAGGCATTGCGTTTTGACCGAATAAATAAATAATTCTTGTGGTTGACACTCGAGAGAGTCAAAGTCAGTAGAGATATATACATTACATTCAGAGATCCCAGGCCCGGATGGATGCTAATTGGGCCAGATCACCAAAAGATGTCGGTCTTACAGTTACATGCCCCAAACACCACGAGCAGCTGCCACTTTGTTGTTGGGTCTAGCCGTTAGCTCGTACAATATCCTCGCAAATGTATCAGAATATCTGCCATCGGCAAAGAGTATCTCTGCAAAGGAATTCTCATAAGCTAGCAGCAACCCCCGATTCTGTGGTTCAGAGACCAGGCTCTCAAGTATCATTGCAGCTTTCCTGCAAATTTCTGGAACAGGGTGCGGCGTCTTGATCACCTTGAGCAGTCGGTCAATTGCCCTGTATTTGGTGAAATTGTAAACAAAATTATTACCTGATATCAGCAACAAAAGTTTCCATTTTAAAATCTTAAAAAACAAATACATGATACTGAAATGTTAGTCATCTGAACGAGCAAAAAGAAAATCAATCACCATCGCTCGCTGGCGAGCTTCAATCTGCAGTCCATATTAACTTCTGCAAGGTTATAGAGAGCACCAACAGCAACTGCTTGGGCATCCAACGCTGGAAAGCTCATAAGATCAACTAAACGCTTGTGTATCTGCATTGTGCATTCGGCCCATATTATAGTCTTAATGCATGCATGTGTACATGTTTAATCTATCCATACTGGGACAAAACTAACCTGTGGAACAAAGGGGCGCAGGAAAGGCTCGTTATCAGGATTTATTATCAAACGCCCTAGTAATTCAGCAGCTGCACAATGCCATGCTTTGACTGCAGATCCTAGCATCCCCATGACGGATTGAACTGCACGTTTTTCTCTGTTTGAAGGAAATATTTTATGAACTTTTTGATCGGTGAACTTATAAGCCAGAAGTTAGAAATCAAAAGTAGCAGGAGCTAAAGCAAAAAGTAAGGTCAGATTTCTCACGTTATTTTGATGTAGGATGGCTTTGATGAGCTAAAAATTCGAAGGTCAAGCAATGGAGCCAAATTTACAATAGTCTCAAGGGCATTTGTCACAAGTTCCTCATCCTCTGTCAACAATGGGAACTTTCAGAGACATCATACACCAAAATATAAAGACAGAAACATCAAATGATCAAATATACTAGGAGATACCACTGATAAAAAAATGTACTAGGAGATACCATGACAGTATTACATTTTATGACATGAAAGAAACCTTAAGCTTTCAACAACAGCAATTCTCACCCGTGGTGTGATCTTCTATGCACTGGAACGCTGTTTCCAAGCAATGACGATGCTGGGCCATAATAATTTCATTTTCAGGCATGAAAGAGAAGTTCCGGATAATGTTTGAAGCAGCAGCAGCGCATTGCTGCTTTTCTGCTCGCCCTTCTTCATCAAGATTAAACAGACCATCTTCATCAAACCACCAATTTGAAGGATGAGATTTGGAAATATTGTTCTGCACCACTGGTTCCACGACAGATGAACCAGACTTTAGGCTGCCATATGAACATGTCACATACTCAGGATTCAGTTATTCAAAGTAAGCTTAACATATTCAACACTTGGATCAGACAGAAAAGTTTTGGAAGAAGAAAAGAACCACGTCAAGCTTACATAGGATGCAGGGGAGTGCCATTTGACCCCAACGAACCCAACTCATTCCCAAATCCAGTTACGGTTGAATTTGCACCTAGTGTTCTGACCCTCGGCGTCCTTATGAGTTCTTTAGGAAGAGCTATATCGCGCCAGTCATCAATCTGTTTCATTTTATATGCAGTAAGTACTTAATTCATTTTGATCAAATTAAGCCTGGTAAAGACAAAGGAAAACACATACAACTTGGAGAAGAGCATCCAGCAACCCAGGAATTTTTGCAAGAGGGGTTGTATCTTTGCGCATGTCATCCTTTTCCTTGAATGAGAGCAGTGTGAGAGTATTCAATGCCCAGGTCAGCTCACTCTTTAATCCGCTTTGAAGGGCAAGAACTATCCTTTTATTGTTTTGATCTAGAATGAGTGTAACAGTCAGAAGAGATCAACAACAATCTAAAACTTAAATGATGGACAAATTTTGGAAAGCCCTTATAGTGAAGAGATACAGCAGAATATATCATAGTCACCACCAACAGAAAAGTCTAGTCCCAACATGTTTAGGAAGCAAGACAGAAGAAAATGGAGAACTTAGGGGAAAATATCAGAAGCACGTCAGAGGTATATGTTATTTTCTTCATTAAACTTAAATTCCCAAAATTTCCTAGAACTCATGCGCACACCGTTCTAATTTCTTTCCATCTTCTCTTACAATGCCTACCTCAGCTTACCATATAAATTTTCTTGAGTTATTTGACAGTCCCCATCTGTTGCACCAACGTGTTCTAGTGAGATTCCAATCCAATTTCTCACCTCAAGTCACAATTCTATTCACTTTTTCTTACCTTCATCTAATAATTTATGCACAACCATTTCTGCTCCCACTTCATATCTATAGTTCAACTTGACAACACGATATAGAACATGTTGCATTGATCTGAGCCTCCTATACTCTACCATGTCGATTTGAGGTGCATCATAATTGCAGCCAGGCAAAAAACATAGTGAATTGTACCAAATACAAATAGATACCACTCAATATAAGCACAGATAAATAAATCCAGGGATCTGCGGCATATTATACCATTTAAAGCAGAATTACACTTTTTGCCTCCAAATGATCACTCTTGAAACTCATGGAATATTTCCTAGCATTCAATCTATTTTAACTTCAGCTTTAAAAATATTACACAATACCAGCTGCACATTCAGCTCTAACTCTTAAGATTAATATTATCTTAAAGCATAATTCACACATGCATTAGGGCTTATGAATAAGTAGAGTATTAACTAAACTCGGTAGTCTTGTCCTATGAAATCTAACTATATTATGAGAGATAGGGCTTTGAAAAACTGACCAGCGAAGGAGCTGTGAACGTGGAGAGATGGGCCGAGAAGGTTCGACGGAGCAGCCGTTTCAGATGCTGCGGCTGCAGCGGCGGAGCTGCTGCCGAATGGGCGGCCTCTCTTGGGAGTGGGACCGGTGGCGCCTCCTGCGCCTCCAGCCGACTTGCTCTGGTCTCTCTTCTGCATTGCGCTCTCACTATCTTTCGGGTTCTGCTATGGCGATTTGGTAAATTGGAAGGTACCTGATTTAGGGCACGAGGAATTTCTGACCCGGATCCGACAATTAAACCAGAAATGGACTGATTTCAAACTGCAATATTGGGCCTAAGGCCCTCCAGAAAGCCTTGTGTGAGTCTGTGGAGAGACGTATAGATTTTAAGGCCTTGTGAGTTTTGGGTTGGGTTAGATTTTCGTCCCAATTGCTAGAACATTCTCTCGTATATCTGATTAGGATAAGAGTATTAGTGACGGCTATTTAGTTTTGTGAAATGCTTTAAATATAAAATGATCTATAAAAATAAATGTATAAAATGATATTATTTAATATGTTATTATAGATTATGAAATTATTATTATTATAAAATATATTTAATATATTATATGAGATTCTATTAGATTTAATTTTATAATTTTTTTTTTATATGGAGGGTTTCGCCTTTAATATTTCACCAAGCTTGCCTTAGCGAATAGCAGATATATATATTTCGTGAATAATGTTAAATGTAATTATAAATTATGTAAGTATTGTATTTTTTACAAAATAAAATAAAATTTATTATTAAAAAATTATTATTTTTAAATAAATCTCATATTTAATATTTTTTTTTAAAAAAAATTTACGACACTCAGTGGCTCACAAACCCTACAGGTATCATTTCTCATATTTCGTACTGTTGTCATTAAAATTGCAAGCGACACCCAAAGAAAATCAAGGTGGAAGAAAACAAAAAAGAAGAAAGGATAGAACAGGTCACGTTGCTCTATATATACCAGTGGTGGCTTAGTGGGCGACCGAGACTTGAGAGCTGAGATCTTTTGGAGAACTTCACATATACATTACCGCAATATCAAGCACAGAGGCTTAAGCTTGCAAGGTTTGTTATAGACATGTTGGATAAAAAATCATTTCTGGGTTTGCTCTTCCTTCTGTTTTTTTCTTTCCATTCTTTCTTGTTCTGGTTTTCGCCTTTTGTTCTTGCCCTGAACAACTGAAACTTGGTAGTTTTCGCTTACGGGTTTGTTCTATAGAGTGAAGGATTTGTGATTTGGGTTATTTTTGTGTTGTTGATCTCTTGAGGTTTGAGGTAACATTCATGGATGCTCTGTTTCGTAATTTTGTAGCTGTTTTCATTTTATTTCAATTTCTAGTTTTGATTATTACAGTTTTGTAATTGAAGACTTTTCTTCTTTCGTGGTAATTGTGTTCTTATTTTGTTTTCTTTGGCCCGTGTTTGGTTTCTTAAAGCATATCGATTACAAAATAAAGGAAGTGAGGAAGCAAAGTATGATTGATCTGGCCAAAAAATGTACTGCACTTTGCGGGGGATGATTATTTCTTCGCTCATTGAATCAAAATTTTTTGTTTCTTTCATTTTCACTGCTCTGATATCTTATCAACCATATGGAGTTAAAGTATTTCTCTTTGTATTCTTTGTCAGATTTACTTTTATGATATTGTAAGATGTTTGATTCATGGGTTTTATTAAGGGTTCTTTTTGCTTGAGATGGTTCGGGTATTTTGTTTTCGTTCGCTTATTTATTTATATCACTATTATAGCATGTTCGCTACTTATCCAAGAAAAAACTGTCACTGTCTTTGCTGAAAATTTGTAAAGTTTTCAGGCATTTGTGTTTAAAAAGTTCCGCTTGCTTTGAAATAATGCTTCCAGTACCTTTAGTCCTTTGTCTGGGTCTGTTTCAATGCGGCCTCTGTCTTCCACTTATCCCACATCGTTGTGCACACTCCCAAATCCTTTTACACATATGTAGTGAGCTGGCCGTCCATTGTATAATGATACTGACTACGGAGCTCGTGATTAACATGGGAATTTAGATTATCAATTGTTTTTTTTTGTGGAGAAGTAAAAGATAAGAATTTGAATTCTGAAAAAAAATCTTTTGTTTCCTTGTTCGCATCTTTGCACGTTTATTTTTCATCTATCCCTAGAACCAGATGAAGGGTAGGCATTTGGAATTTTGAGTCATTGGTTAGTGGTAGTGTCTTGTTGCATGATCAACTTCAGCGTTTAAATGATATTCTAAAAGAAAAATAAATAAATTATTGCTTGAAAAAAGAATATTGCTTGTCTGAATTCTATCTAGCATTGTGTAAGAAGAATACTCTCAAAGGTAAATATGTTTTTCATTTTGTAACTTTTTACGTTGTAGGATGGCAAGCACATGGGAAAGTAAATATGGAGAACACACCTATGTGCACCTCGAGAGGGAACCCTACTGGCCTTCTGAAAAACTGAGAATTTCCATAACTGGAGCTGGTGGGTTTATTGCCTCACATATTGCAAGGCGGTTGAAGACCGAGGGTCATTACATTATTGCTTCTGATTGGAAGAAAAATGAGCACATGACAGAGGACATGTTTTGTCATGAGTTCCATCTGGTTGATCTAAGGGTGATGGATAATTGTTTGAAGGTCACAACTGGAGTTGATCACGTATTTAACCTTGCTGCTGATATGGGAGGTATGGGCTTTATTCAGTCAAACCATTCAGTCATTATGTACAACAACACAATGATCAGCTTTAACATGCTTGAGGCTGCAAGAATCAACGGAGTTAAGAGGTTTGTTCCTTTCGGTTTCCTGTATTCTAGACTTTTCATTTTTTTTATCATCCATATGATTTTATCATAAAGTTAGCAGTCTATTGTACCCTACTTTACAGGGGATTTTATTTCTTTCATTCTCTTTTATTTCTCATAGAAACGCCTTTTTTTCAAATTTTACTATCAATTTTTTTGGGTTGTTTGGAGAAGAGGGGGAGGGTAGAATACATATATGTTGTAAGGGATGACACAGTTATTTTAAAATAGATAATAAATGTGTTGGATGATTAAAAAATGCCACTTCATGACATTGTTTCCATAGAATGAAAAGGTTTTACTTTTGCATCCTTCTAAAATGGATAAGAAATCAAATCTTTCAATTGTTTTTATCTGTTTGGTTCTAGGGAAGCATCTCATATGCTTTATTGACTAATTAAATTTTCAATGATATACCTGTGCTTTGAGCTGCTTCTGTGTCCTTTGGTGGTCATTATGAAAATTAACTTTTCCAATATGGTCTTTAGGTTCTTTTATGCCTCAAGCGCTTGCATTTACCCTGAATTCAAGCAGTTGGAAATTAATGTGAGCTTGAAGGAGTCTGATGCTTGGCCTGCAGAGGTTTTCTTTTTCACTAATTAGAGCTTTTACATCTACTTCTACTTAATTGGAGATTTTGAAATTGATGGGATCCTATGTTACATGTATAATAGCCTCAAGATGCGTATGGCTTGGAGAAGCTCATGACTGAGGAACTGTGCAAGCACTACACGAAGGACTTTGGAATTGAGTGTCGGATGGGGCGGTTCCACAATATATATGGACCCTATGGAACATGGAAAGGTTGGCTTGTGCTTGTAATTTCTTATATGATAGGATAAACTTGGGATTTTTTTCCATTTTCGGGATATTTGTTAAATGTACTCTGCTTTTCTTTTCTTCACTTCAGGTGGGAGAGAGAAGGCCCCTGCTGCATTTTGTAGAAAAGCTATTACTTCCACTGAGAAGTTTGAGATGTGGGGAGATGGGCTACAAACCCGGTCTTTCACCTTCATTGATGAATGTGTAGAAGGTGTCCTAAGGTATCACTGCTCATGCCTCATGAAATGAACATTTTCTTGCCAAAATCGCTCTCACATGTGGCTTTCTTGAGGCTTGAGCTTACCTTTTCGTTTTGGACTTTGTTAAACTCATCTTCAATCCTTTCTTGTGCTCAAAACATGAGTAGCAGACACTGGACCATTTTTTAGAAGTGTTATTTGCAGGTCCATTTCGTCAGGATAACTTTCAGGTTGTATTAGTGCTCTGTAGCAAAATGTTCACATGCCCCAAACTTTCAAGCATACAGTTTCAATTTGCTACCTATCCACAGCCACCAAAAAAAAAAAAAAAAGGAGTAAAAGAGCTGACTATCCTACTATTGGTTTTTGGGCTTGATGAAAGGAATTCGGAATGATCTGTTAGACAAGCTAAAAAGAATTTTGTGTTGTTATAATGGCTGTTGTGGTCTTTCACAGCCCAATGACGAAAACTCTCTCTCTCTCTCTCTCTCTCTCTCTCTCTCTCTGTGTGATAAGTGAAAAGAAGTATTATTCTTCATTGTTTAACTCAGAATTGGATGCGAAATTACTGATTTCACCTGTGATTCTCTGAGCATTTAGGTTAACAAAGTCTGACTTCCGCGAGCCAGTTAATATTGGGAGCGATGAGATGGTTAGTATGAATGAAATGGCTGAGATAGTCCTCAGCTTTGAGAACAAGGAACTACCCATCCATCATATTCCTGGCCCAGAAGGTGTGCGAGGTCGAAACTCAGATAACACTCTGATCAAGGAGAAGCTTGGTTGGGCTCCTACGATGAAACTGAAGGTACAATGAGGAAATTTTCCTTTTCGGTGAGTCAGGGTACAACTTGTAATTCAGACTCAATAATTTAAGCATATATTTCTTGTGATTTTTGTAGGAGGGATTGAGAATTACATACTTTTGGATAAAAGAACAAATAGAGAAAGAGGAGGCTCAAGGTATTGATTTGTCAATTTATGGGTCATCAAAAGTAGTGGGAACTCAAGCGCCTGTACAATTGGGCTCTCTTCGTGCTGCCGATGGCAAGGAATGAAGCTGGTTTAGCTGCCCTGGAGGACTCGCATTAGTACTGCCACTGGATCATATTGGTGAGGAGTATACGGTCTGCCTAACTGTTTAGGCCATAAGCTCTTGCTTGCATGTCCTCCTGTACATGTATTTTATTCGTATAGGTGGTGATTATATGCTGCAATTTTCTTGCTTTTTAGGTAATGGGCCATTGCTTTATGGCAATAAATCACCAAGTCCTAAACTTTCTCAACCATGTTTTACCAACGCATTATATCTCGATAATTTCTGGAAGCATCATTGCAAGTCATCGTTTAGGGAAAGGAACAGTATGTTTTTCAAAACTGAATTTAAAATATTGCATTTTGGTTTCTTGTACAGATAATGTAGAATGTGGTGGCATAAGGGGGGGATATAATTGCTACGGATTTGCTCTTTTCCTCTGGTCGACAGGCGGTCACTTTATATGCCTATTTATCTGGATAAGAATAATTTCAGAGATGAATGCTGTCTTCCATGTGCAAGACATGAGGCCTTATGGCATACACATATGGTTGGCCCACTAGAAAAGCTGTTCAAAAAGCTTTTTCTTCTCTTTTTTTGGTTCATTTCTATCATAATTTTTGTCTAAACCTTTTGATGGCATAAAGATTTTAAAATGGAAATCAATCAGAATAGAGAATTATCTAAACTGCATAGGAATTAGGAGGAGTTCATCTATTAATTGAAAAAGGCCAGATCATCAAAAGCAAATGGCAAGTATACTTTGTCAGTTGGGAAACTTATGAAGGTGCCATCTATACATTATAATACATGGTTTTTAAAGGGAACGATTCCCATTGATGCATAGTGAGCTCATGAAAAAGAGAGATAAATGAAAAAAGAGCGAAACTTGTGATCATTCTCAAGCTACTATCATTCAAGCGACTAAACTTTGTAAAGGTCAATAGCCAGAGGTAGAGATAAACCTGCTCTCGTGTTAGTTGCAAAGCAAAGGATGCTTTATGCTTTAGAACGTTGGGAAAGAAGTAACATCCACATTATTATACTCAGAATGTGTGAAGATGCCCGGGTTGATGATTGGTAATAAGATTTCAGCAGAGGACTTACAATTTTCTCTTTGGACAAACAGGATCAGAGATTTGAAAGGCTGCTCCTTTTAATGAGCAAGTTTGGTTCATTTGGGAAAAAGAGATTTTTAAAAGCTAGAGGGCAGGCAAGAAGATTGTGGCCCAAGGTTGGAAGAAAATGATGGCAAAAAGAAGGGGAAAATTGTGACCCAAGGCAGTTTGTTCTCTTTCATCAAGGGAAAAAAATTTGTGACCCTTTTTCTTTTTAACTTTATTCCCCTCCTAACGTTCCCTCAAGGATTCTGAAAAATGGACTCAAACGATTGCTTCAAATAGAATCTACAGAGACTGAATTTCCATGAAACACGGCCAATATTAATTTAGAACTCAATATTTTATTTTCAATACCGAGTAGACCTGATCATACTCAGATCCTCGTGATGAGGAATGCCAAAGCTTTGTTTCGGTTTCTACCCAATTGCATGCAGATGGCAGATTATATCATATATGTATGTAGTTGAATATCTGTATATTCCAGAAATCGAACATGGGGTGTACAGTCTCTATCACTTTTGTCTTGTGAAGTTGGGGAAGCTTATAAATTAGATAATGGTCCCACCAATTTGTTCATATTTATTTATGCAGATTTGTTAGATCAATTTCATACCATCTTTAGTTTGATTAATCGATACTCTTCAAATAGAATAGACCCAAATGATTACATTAAGACAATTTTCCAGTTGAAGTATTGTACATAACAAGTGATTAATAATGTATATATATGTCTTTGCAAGAGGCGCCTTGCATATGATCCATAAAAGGGGCTCATTCACCTACATGGCTATTGCTTGGCTTCAACTCCATCCATATCCTATTCCCAAGGAGGCTATTCATGAACATATTAACACATTTTATTCAGCAATTCATTTAAAAGTATGATGAAGATGATCTTCTGCACAATCTGTACTTAATTATGTAAACTACTCCGACACATGAAAAATAATGTTAGAAAATTTATAATTCGAGAGTGGATGTGAGAGAAGATAATTAATTAATTAATTACGTTTACTCATTCTTGACAGTTTGATATTTTGGGATCATACGTACATTAATATCTGTTAAGATTAATACCATTAATTACTAAAAGATTAGCATGAAGTCGACTTATGTCATTTTGCAGTTGATAATTCATAATCATTGGACGTATCATTTTCTCATCATTAGATATATATATATATATATATATATATTATTGGGAATTAAGATCTGTCTATATATTATTAAGATTTAAGATCTGTTAATACTGTTATTTAATATGGACGCTTGGATAAAAAAATAAAACACGAGTTGCATATAATTACTTATTTATTATTTTGGTGATGTTAGGGACAGCCTACTAGCCTTATTTTGCGTCAACCCCCCACCTTGCATTTGATGAAACTTCAACTTCTTTTCATGGGCTAGACTCTCGTTTGTTTTAATAAATCATTTTATCTTATTTTATTTTATATTCTTTTCTAATTATTATAATTCTTTTAAATTTTTACATAAAATATAATAAATAATTTTAAAATTTTAAAACAAAAATAATATTAAAAATTTATATTTTAACACATCTCATTTACGTAAACAAACTAGACGAAGGCTAACATGATGTCACATAAATAAGTTTTGGAAACTTTATAAACCCTGAGGCTAACCTGATCATGTAGCAAACACGTTTAAGAACTCAACTCTACTATCGTCTCAATTCATTTCAAATAAATTATTGATAAGATTTACTATTTTTTAAATTTTTTATAAAAAAATTAAACACATCTCAATTTATTTTATATATTTTAATTTAAAAAATTAAACTCATATCAAGGTTAAATTGATCTTAATAAAATCTACAGAATGTTATTATTAATAATTCATTTCAAATCAATCGATCTCAACGTTTAAAAATAGTCTTAAATTTAGATATTTGAGTCTATTTTACAATTATTAATTACTCCCGACGATTAGAATCGACGCAAGACTTTACTCCTCACCGCGTGTACACTTCCGTCTCTTTCCGTCAATTATTTGAATGCAGAAGACTTTATATTTGCTTGGATCTGCATTGGAGATGAGTTCAATGCCGTGTGATTGACTCAGCAATCAATCACAAGCTACTGAGGAAGAAGTGTAATACGGTAGCTAATAATTCAAACCCCAAAGCAATCAATCAAGCAAGCATGTATGGACTATTAATAAAAATATAAGTAATAAATGGATAGTAACTCTATCACCTTTCCACAAGATCTATCCACATATATATCAGTTTCCGAGAAATCCTCAAAGGTCAAACGGTAGAAGAAAGCAAACTAATACATGTACGTACGTTAGGTACTAAAAAATTCAACAAAAAGCGCTGTTTGAATTTCCTTACCTGAAACTTGGTTCTTTTTATTTTTGTATTTGTTTATCTTTTCTGGATCTTCTTTTTCTTTTTATCCTGCAACTTTGTGACCGGCTCTGCACATATTTGAAAGTAGACTGCTTGAAAATGATATCCAAAGTGGAAATGAAAGCTCCCCCGAATGACTTTACAGCTTTGGCATATTCCAGTTGTGAAGAGATGATGATTCGTGGCGAATTGTTTGTTCAAGCTTCAACTGCATCATAATTAAGAAGTAAGCTTTAAAGTGACAAGGAAATGATGTAGTCACATCTTAAATTTAATGCGTTGCTTCATATCCAATTGGTTAATTTCTTTACCAATAATCCTCCTTTATTGCTTTTCCAAAACCCCATTGATATCCACAAGTAATGAAATCATGCACTCACTGGCAGCCATACATCTGTAACACCTCGCTGTATTGCTCATATATGTTAGAGAGGTCTCTACGTTTTATTGGACCCTTTGTCGTGTACGGTTTAAATCCCTGACCAGATTTCTGCAAATAACATTAAATGATGATGCCATGCTTCATCCATGGCCTAGCCAGAGTAGCTGAACTTCAGGGCTGCAGCTAAGTGCAGCAACCCATAACCTTTTCAGCTCATATCATCTTTTGTTTTTGGGTTTTCTGAGCTCTGTTAAGTCCTTCCTGTAACGGTTCTAAGAGCTGTTCTCTTGTAAAGATTTATTGACGTTTTTGCCTTTATATATAATTTCTTACTTAGATTAGGTTTTTTTTAAGAAAAGGAAATCAAAAGTTATGAACATTTCGCCTCTATTTAGGTTGAAAGGTATGCATGGATTGTATTTGATACATTAAATGTTATTGCTTTATTTATTTATTTATTTTGGTCATAGTAAATGTTGGTCTTTTTTTTTTTTAATAAACAAATGTTGCCTTTATAGGCTACGCGCACATTTTTTCTTATAGAACTTTAAAGGGAAGAAATTACATTTACAGTTCTATAACGTGTTTGTAAGTCTCAAATATTTATTTTTTAAAAATTTAAATAAATATAAAACTCACATAAAAAAATTATCTTTTTTAATAATAGATTTCATTTTTATTCAAAAATGGTATGCACGATTTATATATTTTAAGACTATATCTAATTTTACTATTTCAAATTTTTTATTCAAAAATGGTACGCACGATTAATATATTTTAAGATTATATCTAATTTTACTATTTCAAATGAGGGTGTATGGTGTCAATTTTTTATAGAGTAATGGTGCAATATGTTATTATTTTGGCATATTATTGAGAAATTGAGATCATTGTGTGACATTTTATTTAATCCCAGCGACTTAACGTAAGACTAACTAACCGATTCAAACCTAATTTGAAATGTTTTAAATGGAAACTAAAACAGATTTCATTATTGTCATTTGAATTGGATAATCAATATGAAGTATGGCAATCCATACGCTCCCCATGAAATTGTATGCACACACAGATCATAGGTGCATTGAAAACTGTCAAAAGAGAGAAGAAAAAAGGTCCAAACAGTAGCACATGAGTTCATGTCAGATACCCGATTTTAAATTCGATTAAACAAAGATTCCCACAATGTATCTGCACCTCCAGACATGTCAAATCATGATTGGATAAGAGGGGGAAGGTGTCTAGACTTTTTCATGAACTCTATCGCACAGCTTTTGTCCCTGATTAATGCCAATGTTCCACTTCCTCGCCATTCCTGCTCATCCAGAAAGATAACATAAATAATGGGACCGAGTTCACTATTCTTAAAATGAAACTGTACGCATCTAATCTTCCCTAGCTGTCCAATTAGAATTTCTGATTCCGTATGGCCTAGGCAAACTCAACGAAATTGAATTTATACCTCACAAGCAATCTAGAGAGAGAGTAGGTGAGAGGTTGCTTTCATTGGGGAAGTATTATTGTCAAACTTTGGGCAAATTGCTTTTATAGTTTTTGCTTTGCAACAGGAAAAAGAAGTAAGATAAGGAAAAGGACCCCACAACCTTTGCAACCGACCCTACCCACTTCCTATATTATACTCCATAATGTATTATCACGGGATAAATACAAAGCACAATAGATTGCAAGTGTCCCCCCACTACAATGATTGTGAGATGTAGAAAACAGCGTTAGATTGGTAAGATAAATGATATGTATAGTCGTGATTTTACAAGTGGCGTGTAGTTATTTAAAAAAAATGAATTAATATAAGACTTACATAAAAAAAATTAATTTTTTAATCGTATACCTTACTCTTTTTCAAAACGATTGAACATTTTATGACTGTATCTAGCATTAGGTGTTTGTGCATTAAAAATCCCAGATGATTGGGCTTTTGCTTCAAATGCCTGTATCAAATTATGCAAATTATAAAAATCCGACAATTTCGAGAGTTCATTTGAGAGCTTGTGCACCTTTCACCGTAAAAGACTAAGACTAACAATACAATTAATTATATGGGTACAAAAAAATTATACGACGTAGTATCAAATGTTGGACTCAGAGCACAGATAGAAAACATATTTTCGCAGTTTATCAGATAAGGATTAGGATTAAGTGAGCTGAGAGTGAGTCAAGATACTCGAGGCGGTCAAAATTCATTGCTGTTTTCCAGACTTGAATAAAAATTAACTGGTCAATAAAAAATAAAACTCACACGTGCTAATAACAGCACCTCCTCTGCGCATTCGGTCATACTAAGGAGGATCCATTTCACGCTTCGCCGGTGGCCGTGGATCTCGAGTCATTTAACCGGTGGGTTTCACGATCACGAGCTGGGTCCAATTCCAAAGAAACGCGTTCCCAATCCCTTCCTCCAGAAGCCAAAAAGCGTAGAAATCGAAGAGCAAGTCGAAGAGAATATTACGCAGTTCTAGTGTGGGGGCTTTTGCCTCCGCTTTACGGTGTTCGAGACGCCACGAGCTCTTACTCTGCCTCTCTCTCTCTCTGCTACGAACCAAATTCAATAAAATTAAAAAAGAAACCTAGAAAAATGTGAAATTGGTAAAAGGATTCCCCTTTGTTCCCTTCCAAGAAACCGTCACTACCACCCACCATGCCTTAAGAGAATAACTAGAAAGCCACCACCCCCACCAAAAATACTTTGAGCATTTTGATATATTCCAACATGATAAATAAAAATAAGAAAATAAAGCAGCTCTGGTATTGTAAACACAAAACTCATTTTACGAAAACGATGAGAAGCAAATAAAATATCTTAACGATCTCAGTGTGTTTCAATTTACAAGATTTTGGAAGTTATGTACTCTCTCCTCTTTCTTTTCTTTTCTTTTCTTTTTTTTTTTTCCTTCACTTTTTCGGGTCCTATTTTATTACAACGATCATAGATTTGCTACTTCTTAGATCATCAAAAAGAGTGGGAAGAAATGAGAACCCAAAAAAAAAGAGTTGCACCATTGCCCTAATCACGACTATATTTTATTTATATATTGATGCCTTTTTTACCCGTAAGTTTTAGGAAAAATATACGGGTGAAAATCCAAAAATATTTTTAGGGCTTCTCTTTTAGAAGAGAAGCCAATCCGGTGACCATCTTTGCTCCTCTCTCGACGCTCTTCGGTTTTACCGCCGGTGGCTGCCACGGGGGAACCACTTTCGCTTCCTCTTCCATGCCGGGATTTCTCGACCGGCGCGAAAATACCGAATCACATGGAATAGCATCGGACGGCACCATTTCCTCTCCGAAGATCAGCTCCAACTCACCCCAATCGCTGTCGGTCGTGACCGAAGAATCTTCATTCTCGGCCCCCGAAACTGTGTCTCCAACGGTAGAGGATGATCGGGGCTGGGTGGTTCTGGTGTAAGTAGAGAGCCACTTAGCCCGCATGTACTCTTCCTTCCTCCACGGCGGAAAGTGCAACCCCTTCTTCTTCAAGCTTTGCCTTGCTGCCTCCGATACGATTGAGACGATCTGGCCCAACCGATCCGTTTTACCCACGAAAATGTACGGCAGATATTGCAGGACCGCCTTGTAGGTTCCGGTCGATCGAGCTATCTCAAACTCCGATCGGAAATCGATGTCGATCAAAAATCTTTCCCCCTCCACCATTACATCTATGTATTCGTATTCCCCTGAACCAAAACCAACCAATTTTCTCAGTTCTTGTTTCTAATTAAAAAGAAATTGATTGATTGAGAGAGAGAGAGAATACCTGCTGGGTAAGAGGGGGACTTGTCCCATTTGGATTTGCAGATTGAGGAATCGTAGCCGAGAGATGAGAGAGAGTCCGTGACAATTGTTTTCAGATCGTCTTTAAGTTTGTGAGTTTTGTTGTTCTCGACGATCTTCGCTGCGTCTGCTAAGAGGTTTCTCTCGGCGACGCTAGAGCAAGGAATTAGACTCTGTTGCAAGAAACAAGATTCTTCCTGATTAATTTGAGCTCATAAGATAATTTTTTTTCCTCCATTCTTAAAGGAAGCATTACCTATGCTCCGTTTGGTTACTGAAAATAAAATAGAACGATCACAATTTAGAATTTGGCGGAGGCAGGAATTGAAGCGACGTTTTACCTTAAGTATATCATAAGAATCGCCGCCGAACGATGATCCAGAGTTCATCGATTCGCCGCCAAAACCAGCGAACACCTCAAACTCGTCATCGGAGCTGTCATTGCTATTGCCGTTGAAGCAATTGCAGCGGTTCCGGCCGAACTTGGCCGCCGCGGAGGATTGTTTGTCGTTGCTCTCCTGCTCGATAAAGTTCTGCACCATCTTCGCCAAGCAAACCGAGCTGGGCTCGAACTCTGGCCCTCCATCTTTGTTGCCGTACTGTGCCTCGCCACCATTCGGCTTCTCCGCCGAAGAAATCTTCAGAACGCTAGGGAACTGCCGATCAAAGAGCCTCCTGAGCCGCGATTTCAACACCGGTTTGGCATTATCGGTTCTAACTACCGGTTCCCTCACTGCTGCTTGAGAATCAACGTCAATGGGTTGGATCTTCATCGGAAAAGGAATGGTGAAGTTAGTACAATCTTGGATGACACTGCTCTGTTAGTTCTGGTCCATTTTCAGAGCTGAATAATATCGGATTCGCTTGGAAATTCACAGCCTCAGAGTAACAAGATTTTAAAAAAGCAAACTGCACCTTAATCCAAATGTGCCTTCCTCACTTCCAAATATACACACATATCCATGAACCAGAGAACAGAAAACAAAAACAAAAAAAAAAACACTTCAATTCAATGCCACAACTCAGTCCACAGATTTACACACAGTCTGCATCCACTTTCATCTTTTGAAAAGTCTCTCAACAGACAAAGCAAAAATCTCTTCCGGTCGTAAATTTTCGCCGATCACCGGGTCAATCCGGTCCGAAGCGAAACTAGACAAAGAACAAAAAATAATCTACCAAAATTCTAAAGCTAGCGAGAAATCGGTGTACCTTCTCCAGGAATTATCGTGGCGAAGAAAAATGGAATAACCTTTGGCACGATGATGAAGAATATTTTTTTAGTCAGGGTCTTTCGTGGAACACGTGACGACGATGGTCGGAAATATGGAGAGCAGGTGTTTGTAGGGACGAGAAGTTCGCCGGAATATTCATTTTCCCGGCAAGATGATCTTCACCGTCAAAGTTAGGAGAAACAGCGAGAATGGGTTTGGAGGTTTCTGGTTATCGGCGAAGACTCGTGGAGTGGGTGATGTGCTGGAATGGGAATTTATAGGGAGAACGAGGGAGGTCTGGGGATGCTGAGTCCGAGTCATTTGCCACGTGTAGTCCTACATGGCGGGGGTTATCCTGCAAGCGGATGTTCGCTCACATGTTTTCGGTCGCATGCAGTTGTAGTTTGTGGACGATTGGAGTGGGTGACACGTGTTGAGAGTGACGATCAAGGACGGTCTCGATTGGCTCTTTTGGGTCGAAATTACTAAACAGTCCTGCCACTAGTGTGGGAATTTCGGCCTCGTAATCCGGAGACATCGAAAACCGGTCGAGGCGATGGTGGCAAATGTGTAAATGTTTGAAAATGAAAATTAGAAAGAGAAAAGTAACGCTGACGGTGGGGTTCAGAAATGGGAGATCTTAAAGTGTGTATACTCGGACGATCTTGAGTGGTGTGCACCAAACATTGCATGACACGTATTATATATATATATATATTAATCTGTTTAAGTTTTTTTTTTTAATATTCTTGTTTCTATAAAACATTGTCTTTGCAAATTTTCTTTTTTTATCATTTTTTGACCAAGCTACCTTCTTTTATTGGTGTTGAAAATTGCATACATTTGTGATAAATGGATGTAAATGATTATATAATTTTTTTGAGTGAAGATATAATTTACTAATATTCTATATAAGTATCGATCTAAATGTTTTTACTAAGAAAAAATAGATACAACATATGATCTTACAGTATTTAATATTATTTATAGACAGTGTAAATCTTAACATTAGTCTATAATTCATTCACTAAAAAATTATAGTACATTCATTTGAATGGTAATTAATGACTCTTAAGAAAGTTAGTTTAGGTATATAAAACGATTGCTTATATGCAATTATCAATAATTGGTTTGAATTCAAATATGAAATGAGATGATTTTAGATGAAAATTGAATAAAATATTATTCAAATATTATATTTTAAGAACTTCTACCGGCACAAAGAAATTATATAAAATAAACCTACAAATTGATGTGACTTCCTGGAATCCGTTAGATCTATTTTATAGTAAAAGTAATTTTACAATCTGACGTACTATATTAAAATGTATAAGTTTGTGGATTTATTTTGATATAATTTCTTTATAATAAAAGTATTTTTTAATTTTTATAATAATGAGATGAGATAAAATAAAATATTTTTTAAATCGGATCTTAAATTAGTCTATATCAATTATATTTGCCAAGAAAAAAAATAGAAATTCTAGATTATTGAATGTAATTTTTATTTTTATATTTTTGTCAGTTACTGTCCGAATAAATGTTGTCATGCAGACCAACCAATTATTGGTCTTACGCGTGACGAAGGATACATAAGAAACGACGCATACAAACAAATTTCTGCCACATCAGAAGGGTAAAGAAGCAGAATTGTCTCTTTTGGTGAAATTTTTTATAGCCTGCATTACGACACTGTCGTTTTAATAATTTATATAATAGCCAAGTGTTACTTTCTATCGCTACCTGATGTATGCGACAAAAAACAATTATGGGCCCGTTTCTTTTGTTTGATTAACACACTCGAAAGCTATTTTCTTTTCTGCCCTCTACATCAGCAGCTACTATTCACCTTCCATGCCCACACCTTATGAAAAATATCTATACATCTTATAAAAAACACTCATTTTATAAAAAATTATAAGTGTGAGGTGTGCTATATGAATAGTGGCTGATTTGTAATTTTGCTCTTATAAATATATGATTTTTTTTCTTTTTTCTTTGTTTGT
Source organism: Carya cathayensis (assembly GCA_011037825.1). Taxonomy (NCBI): domain Eukaryota; kingdom Viridiplantae; phylum Streptophyta; class Magnoliopsida; order Fagales; family Juglandaceae; genus Carya; species Carya cathayensis. The sequence continues at coordinate 666,729 of QGSO01000169.1, forward strand.
TTTAAAATAGTGCTACATGTATGTAAAATTTTATATACAACATTATATATATTGAGTGTCAGTCCTATTTCATTAGTAACTTATTTTTAATTTAAATTTTAAAATTTTTATCATCAATAACTATCGAAAATTTTTATTTATCATCTTTATATTACACACTACACATGATTTTTTTCTTTTATAAAAGATATGGTATATGGATGATGTGTAGAAAAATTCTTTTGATTTAGCAAGAATAAGACAAAAAAAATTCAAGTGTGGTATATGGTATAAAGATTATGAGTAAAATGACTCATGGCTAATGCGTCAGCATGTATAACTAATGAATAGCTCTATTCATATGCCTTTACACCACACATTATCTGCATAATTTGATTTGAAATAGGAACTTTATAATTGAAATCTTACAAATTAAATTATATCTTGTAAATGATGTGAGATACACAACATATGCATAAAATTGTAAGTATAGATAATATTTTTCGTTAATTTAATTTGCTTGCTATTTATCCACCTGGGGGGCCTAATCGTTTGACTCTTGGAATGATCTGGTTTTTCTATCTCAGACTTTGCCTTTCTTTCATTGTCATTTTTCATGGCTCACTGTTATTTGACCCACAAAGGGGAAAATTTGAGATCAACTGGCACACATTAATACATTATTAAGTGTCTTTTAAATTTTTTTAAGAGTTTTGCTATATATTAGCCACTGTTTACCACCCCACACCTAATCATCCACTGTTCACCACCCACACCTAATCATGTAGATTTTGTCCTCTTTTTTTTCCCCTTAATCCTTCACGGTTGCAATGCTTGCAGACATAATGTCACCATAGCCAATCATGCACATCGTCACAATGTAGAAATACAAAGCATCCACTACCGGGTGGATCTTCTACTTCTCTCTACCAAATTTCAAAAGAACCGATCATCCAAGTCTATGTAAATAGTCATCTCTCTCTTCCTCCCTCCAGAAAAAGAACAATGATCACATGGCTAATTCCATATCCGATGACCCCAAAAACCCACTTCTCCCTATTAATGACAATATCTAAAGGGAGCAACGCTTTCGTTCCACTCTAACATCCATATTTAAGACCAAAAACTTCTCCATCAACCCCGGACCCCTTCTAGCCACCATCATTGGCCTTTGTGTAAAGCTGGATGGCCCCATGGGGTCTTGGGGACTGTAACAGCGATTGTGATTGAGGGTCTTGCAGGGTAGGAAGGTTTATAAAAATTGAAGAAGAAGATGGTTTTAGGGAGCCGAGAGAGAGAGTCAAGGCATCAATCAGAGGAGAAGCGTCTTGTGGGGAAGAGGAAGAAGCGCCAAAGATGAGGCAGTCTTTGAGCTTAAAAGGAGGAATGAGGTTTTTTCGTCAAAGGAGAAAGGAGATTTTTTTCATCTGATGGACTGATCATGATGTGGCTTTCCATACCGTCTAGACCGGATTTGCCACATAAGGTGTGCTGTGTAGAATAAAAAAAGGGGCTGCAAAGAAAAATTATTCTTTTTCCAATTATATTGTAAAGATTCAAGAATTATGCGTTGTTTACTTATATCTTCAAGCAGTGTAATTCATTGTTTTCTTTTTACTTTCCGTAAGTACTTAGATTGTTAGTTTCCTTGAGAAAACATAAGCTATTTAGACGGCAATTTAATACAAAGTCAAGAGACTTGACCAATTAAGTTAATGACAACTGCAAAAAATCTAGTCATAAGTCAGTAATCAAACTTCTCATCGTACTTTTATGCAATTAATATTTGATGATATAAAAAGAACGCGTTCGCATTTGAAAGTATTTAAAAGTCTAATGCAAGAACTGTTCATTTTTTTTGTTATTATAATTTTTTTAAAATTTTCACATAAAATATAATAAATAATTTAAAAAATTTTAATCTCAAAATAATAATAATATTTTAAATTAATATTTTATTCAACTTTTATTTCAATTCATCTCATTTCAACTCACAAATAGTACGTAAATATAACATCTGTATAATATTATTGACGTGATAAATTATATTTGTCAAGATTATCATGTCAATAATAAAAGAGTAATTAATTTACGTGCTACGTAACTGGATAAAGAAAAATGTTGTTCGTAGTCAAGTTTGCACACCCTTGCACACGACAAATGACATGGAATTGATTAATAAAACAGTGTGGATCGTATTTCGCGGGAGACAAAATTGAAAATGAAACGGAAAAATGTTAATGAAACAGTGCGAAATGGAGGGTGGGAGACGAAATTAAGAGAGACGTTGGTGCTGGGTTATTCCCTTCTCCTTCTTCCCCATTCCCCTAGAACCTCCTCAAAGTTGCCCCTGTAGCTTCTGCAAGCTAGAGACTCAGCCTAGTGTGATTTTTCACGACCTCACTCTGCAAACCAATTCAATCAATATTGGTATAAGAATATTACACATTTTTGAGTAATAAGCCAGAAAGAACTTGGTTGAATACTTGGTGGAGTTTGTAAGAGCTTTATAATTTTTTTAAAAAGTGAATAAATATCATATTTATATAAAAATTAATTAATTTTTTAATAATAAAACTTATTATTTATCAAAGCGATTACATGACGTTTGTACATACTCTACTAATATATAAGATTGCTTACAGGTAAATCCAATACATTATTAATTAATCGATTAGTAGTGCAATAATGAATAGTTAATATTTGAGGGGGAAGCAAGACCAGTCAACAGTTGCAAGAAGTGGACCGTTTGTTCGAGCCCACATTTGAAATCAATAAAAAATGGACAAATGTGTCTTACTTTATTAGGGTAGAAAGAGTTAAATCAAGGATTACAGTGAGCATGACTCTTCATTGGTACGCTTGTGTGGTCATTGTCCTCGGATTTATCATTCATAACCACGACAACAAAGTTACTAGTTTGTGTTCAATTTTGTGGATACATTCACCTAAAAAATTGTCATCCTGTTCATACAAAAGGGACAAAACAAGATCAACAATTCCACCCAATACGAATTGGAGGCAACCAAAGCCAATGAATGGTCGAGTTGAATGTACTGTTGGGTCTAGCTTCTGAAAAACAAAGCACTCTTCCATGTCCTTTCTTCCCAATGAGTTTTGCCTCCAACATTGATAGTGCATTTCTTCGCATGAAAGAAATTGACATATGACTCTTTCTTGTCTTGTATTTAGGTGCTCAGTATGTCCTATTACAATTTTTAGTACATGTTTATTTTTGCGTTATGGCCATGGTGGATTGTCGGCAAAACCTTGAAAACTCTTACCTAGACGTGTTTAATTTCCCGACGCTGATAATAATTTTGTGTACCTTAAAATACATTGACGAATTTCGAATTTTACCGTTGATTTGAGAGATAATTTTAACATGTTTATTTCAATAAAGCTAAGATGAGTCATGATTGCAATGTTAGCCATCTATGGTACTGAGCATTATGCGAAATTAGTGTGAATCTAACTCTTGCATAGGAAAAGTGGCATTCCATAGATAGAGAGCATGTAGCCTTTTGCCATGATGAAAGAAAGCTGTAAAATTGGTGCAAACAGTATACCAATATTATTGTGCAAGTAACTGGCAACCAAAGTTTTCAAATACCAGCATCTACTTTTTCCCAAACATCAAGGCCTAAGTGCCTAACAACATTAAAAATTTTAAATTTTCCATTTGTCAAAATACTAGAGGTATCTTATCTTTTCCTTTTCTTTTTTTCCCCCGACTTTATGCTTTGAATGATGATAAGCCAAAGCTGTAGAATTAGTAAAAACAAAATGATGTTCCAAAGGGTTAGCAATTTGTCACTGAACTGCTGGTTCACATTATCTTTCCTTGTTACAACTTTAATGTGGCAAAGACACTATTGATGCCACTTTAGTGAGAACTTCTTTTGATGATGTCTATTGAAATTATTGGATTTTTAAAAAAAAAAAACTCATCATCCCCTATATATCTAAAAGCTTTTGGGAGCATGAGCTTGTTATTAGCTTTTGGGGACTCAAATGCTTTAGATTTGCAATGAATTGCTTTTTGTGACTTAGGAAAAGTTGCAGACTTTAAGAATTTCCTTGTTCGGTGAAAGACTTAAAAGAATTCTGGTGGTCCAAACTTAATAACTTTATCGGGTGTTAGTGAGATGAGATAAGAATTTTGTAAATAATAGTAAAATAATTTGTGAATAGTAATAAAATAGTTTGAGTTAAGTATTTTTTAAATTTTAGAAAAGGAAAGGAAAAAAGTTAAATAAAAATATTATAAAATTAAAATATATTTGTTTTAGATTTAAAAAATTGAATCATTTTTTTATTTTTTATTTAAAAATTTGAGAAAGTTGTAATGATTAATTTAAAATTTTTATATTTAAATTATATTTAAAAATAAGATGAAATAAAACTAGATATATTTCCGAACAAACCCTTAATAAGCCATATGGTTTCTGAAACCCTAGTCTCAAAATGTTTGTACTGAGTAGTAATTCCCCAGACATCCATTTTAGGGCACAACTTTCTCTTCACGAGCCAAACAGCCTAAATTGTCATGTACCATGTATTGCCTGAAAAAAAAAAAAATGCAGAAAAATAAAGGAAACATCAAATTGAATAAGTTTACTTTTTAGCACACTTTTCTTTTTATTTCTGTCAATCAAATCACTTATAGTCTCATATGATAAGTCATTTTAGAGTAACACCTCCCGAAAATATATTCTGAACCATGCATTTCATTTTTTTTTTTTAATCATCATAAATATTTTTAGAAAAATAAATAAATTCATAACATTATTTAAATTTTTTTTCTTAATCACCCAATAAAAAAAAAGTTTTCGAGATACACATTTGGGGTAGAAATAGTATTTCTCAATTAAAAATTTCTTCCTTCTGGTGTGGATTGCCTCTGATTGTGATGGTGGTGGTTGGCACAACATTGGTCACTATATAGCCAATGCATGGTATCGGCATCGGTCCCAAATACCAAGCATTGGCTGTGTATGCTTTAATTATACAAAATTCCTAATCATACCAATTATAGCTCAAAAAATAAATATATAATGGGTTGAAAAAAACATGAACAAGAACAAGAAAAAAAAATAACACCAAATCAAGATCAATTATCATACCATAACCAGGTACCAGATAAAAACCATTTATCATAGTAGTTCTTCTCCACCTACTTGAATCCAAGTTTTAATTATGTTTATCTAAGAAAGAAGGTTAGATTTTTAACATTTCCGTCCACATGAATCCGCATCAGTCCTGTGCCATGCTCCAGCTCTCCATCTATGCCGGCAAACCCACTCATTGGCATGTGAGCCACACACGCCGCTTTGAACATGCATGAATTTCACAAGCCATTCATTTCGTTAGCTTCTTTCATAGATTCAAACTCATTACCTCAACTCAACCATGTATTCGAGAGAAGAGATCATTTTAATCCTCTCGTTCTAACCAGATTTAATGCTCCACGTTTATCATGGTTTTCAAAGTTCATGTTGTTGTAGTAGATTTCATTTCACTGGACAATCCTGTCAATGGACTAAAGAATAAACCACCTTCTTGGTAACCATTTTCTTGACCAAATTAGCCAATAATTAAATTATGAGATTAGGACCACTCTATCGTTTCTCAGTTCCTTTCACAACAATAGTTTTTAAACTTTTTTTTTGTCCACGAAAACCCGAACTATTCTTTTTAACTTTTACTAGGGAAGGGAGGGGAACAGTGTGGGCATGAGGCTAAAGTAGATGAGTGTCATTTTCCATAGGAGTCATTACTCTTGATGGAGGTTTATAAATGAGTGTTGGATGAGGTGGGCCTCTCTGTGTTTATATTCCCTGGTAGCTGAGAGGTCAAGATCCTAGTTGAGACCCCCTCCCCCCCTGCAATAATGACACGGTACTTGCATATGAAAATCTTAGCATATTAGCATATTTGGGATTTGGAAAACCCACTTTCAGAATTGCTGTGATGGTAATTGTGATCATCATCATCATCAGCCTCTGCACTGGATGGATCATTTGAACAAGCCAATCCCCTTTTGTGGGTCGCACGCAAATATGATCATCCTGCACTGACTTCATGATCTTCAAGACAAAACCTCTTTATTTTTTCTCTTTTGGATAAGTAATCTTACATAAAATCTCACCATGATAAAAGTGAATCGTTCCATCTTTTATAAGGCTTTTTTGGGAAGCTGTTTAGGCTCTTTTTCTTTTATGAAAAGCCATCTGCTACAGAAACATAACCAAATTATATCAAAATAGGTGCAGATGTGGGTCACTGTCCTCCCCATCTTCTTCTAAAATAAAACCCCATCTTTTGTCCTTATACCAAACGCCTAGTTTCTCATAAACCTTGTCAAGTCTATATCTTTCTTACCTCAAACATGTATTTGATAATGTAACCTTACGTGCTCTTTTATTATACTCCACATGGGTCTGGTCCCACTTCAAGATTGAAACGTTTATTTTCCTCTTATATTTGTGTTGATATATATGTTTTGCTTTGCCTTAGCGCTTATATATATATATATTCTTTAAGCACATCGATAGGGCCTCCCATGATAATCTTTTCGGTCCTCCATCTTATCATATATTATCATCAATAATGCTAGTTGGTGCTCTCTAACTTTAAATCAAGGGTATAATTTAACCTGGCAATTTGTTTTGTGAGTCAAACCACATCATAGTCGGTGTACCATCCATGTCAAGTTCACTCCTTGGATTGATATTTTGTTGAATTAGTCCTCAACTATGGACTAATTGTCTGTTTGGGAAAATAATACTAATTAATATGCATGTCAAGGAAAAGAAAATGCATTTTTTATATTTTCTTGTATAAGTACTGTAATATTAATCCTAGACAAGCTAAGAGGGAGCAGCTGCCTTGATTTGGAGGTTTTGATGCAATCCAACCTGTGGATTGCAATGTCATAAACAGAAGCTAGCCATGGTGGGTTGAGTGGAATTTGGTAACATGAAGCTAGCTCTATTTTGCCCATTTTACTAATTCCAAACTTAAATCTGCCCAGATATATATCTAAGTTGGATTATGATCCATGATGAAGAGCTGCTTCACCGTATGAATCTCCCTATATAGAAATATTTTCAGACCCAAAGATAGATTAATAATGATAACGAGAAAGGCATTACTTGCTTGTTTGCATCAATTACAACAAAGACGGTGTCTCAGCTATTAGCTTCTCGATTTTATTAAAATGGGAGATGATGCCTGATGAGGACATAAAGGTATTTGATAGGAAAAAGCTATATATGAAATGATGGGGTTGTCCCTCTAACTCCATAACCCAACCCCTCTTGGGACTGTTCTGTTTGGATTCTTGTTTCGGGTTTTGCTTCTTTTTCTCTCTCAAACCCAGTATTCTAACCTCGTTTCTCTTTTTCTTTACTTAACAAATAAGGTTTAGGTCACTGCATTAAAATAATTGTATGATTAAGTGTTCCATGATGATCTTTTATTCTTCTTTTTTTTTCCTTTATGTGAAATAATTAATTGCATTATCAATCGTTTCATCGAATCATCGTGATATATATATGTGTGTGTGTGTGTGAGAGAGAGAGAGAGAGATAAGATGTTTAGTATATGTGGGTTGAAAGAGTCCAGATTTCTGTAGGGTTTCGAAAACAGAACCCATGATGATGCTGATGCCAACTACTAAGATATGGGCAAATATCAAATCAATCACATATTTTCGTAGGTTAATACAGCATTACACGTCTACCCAAATGAAGCAAATAAGAGATTAGGTGAATTAAAAACAAAATCCTCAAAAAATAAAATAAAATAAAATAAAATGAGATTTGGTGAAACATATTTAATGGTCAATTTTTTTGAGATCTACTTCATCAGAAACATGACCTCACCTTTTATTTGAGCCGTTGGCACCTCTTTCATCCAGTAATTAAGTAGGATGGTTATTAAAAAGACTATATTTTGGATACCATTTGGAAGTTTAACAATTAAAAGAACAGAAGCTAAATTATTTCTTTTTATAATTTAAACATTTTTATTTAAGTTGAAATCTTTAAACAATGCCACACCCCAACATACTCAATAGAGATTCAAAGTTTGAGTATCACATGTTGTATAAATCGTGAGATGAGATGAGATAGTTTTAAATAAAAGTTAAATAGAATATTATTTTTTTAATATTATTATTATTTTAAAATTTAAAAGAATTAAATTATTTAATATAATTTATGTAAAAATTTAAAAAATTATAAAAATAAAATAAAATAAAATAAAATGAATTGATTTCACAATCTAAATTGACTATTAAGCTGATGTGATGGTAGCAGGGATAATGGTAGCTTGATTGCCAGTGTAGCTGTAGCAGCAGCTGTTGCATTCAGAAGCTTTTCAAGTTGAATTAGCAATTAGGAAACACCAGAGGTCCTACTGAATAATGGACTTGGAGGTGATGCTTTGAGGGAGCCCACCTGTGGCTTGCACTGTGAAGAAAGCACAGCAAGCTGGGCCCAGGACTGTGTGGTTATGACTCATTGCCTGTTCTGCCATATCCATCTAGACCATTTCTCCCTTACAATAAAATAAAATAAAATCGTTATTTGTTTAAATATTAATTATTGATATAGTCTTAACGTACATGAATTTTACATTTTTTTTAAAAAAAATCTATTATTAAAAAAATATTCATTTTATAAAATTTTATGTACAATCACTCCACTAATATATTTAACTGCGCTATTTTTTTTAATATAAAATAATTATTTTGACCAGTCACATTAATAAAATATATAAAAATTTTATTAAAATAACTATATATAATAAAATTATTTTTTTATATAAATCTCAAATTTATCCCTTTGCCTAAATAATATGCAAAACTTGACACCATAAAATTATAAATATCATTTCTCTTATTTAAAATTATCATAAATAATTATTCTCAAGTGGAGCTGGATTTTTTTTTTTTTTTTTTCTTCTAATCAAGTGGGGCTGGATTTGATGTAATTATTTCTTGAGTGAAAAAGCTCAGTACTCTCTATCTGTTTTTGACCCCTAAGCTAGTAGTAGTACTCTCTCTATCTTAAATGTATTATATTATATTTGATGTTTCTTTTTTTCTTTTTTGGTTGAAAAAATATTCTTACAAGCAGAATCATACATCAATTTATGCATCGATATTAATATATAAGACATATATTTAACAAAACGATATAAATTAAAGACGAAAATAATTTTCATGAGATAACAAATTTTATTCTTCTATCATTTTTTTTAATATTTTTTAAAATAAAAAAAATTATTGGTACGTAAATTAATGCACAAATTTACTTGTATCTAGCAAAACTCGTAAAAATAATTTAATGCATTTTGATACTTAAAAGTAAAATGAAAAACTTAATTTTCTCAAAAAAAGAATTTTAATGTTAAAAGGACGATCGATTTATTTTTTATAATTTGATTTTTACTGTCTCAGTAGAAGGCGATTATTTAAAAAGAAAATAAAGTAAGAGAGAAAAGAAGAAAAGAAGTTATCATATTATAGAGGTTTATAGACTAAAGTGGAAAAGAGATCCTGGTGGCGTTTCATGACATGTCGTAGTGACCTGAGATACACTGCAACTTTGTCATGCTTAGTACATCAGATATGCAAATTGCCAAGTAGCTAACCTCATGGGCATCATGCTCTTACAAACCTGGCATTCTTGAATCTAAAGATCCAGAATCTTAAAGGAATGATGGGAATAACAAGTAATGGCAAAGCAAAACATAAATTCTGATCATTCAGGTATTGTTAGTAGGCCTGCAACCCGACCTGTCCCAACTGAGTTTAGACCCGATCCGACCCGAAACAGTTACATTTCAGAATCCAAATAGATCCGTCCGACCCGATCAAAATAAAATCGGGTCGAATCCGCATGACCCGACCCCAACAGAACCCACTTCATTTTCTTCACTCGATTTCATTTTCTTCCATTTTCTCGGGAGCCAAACAACTAAAATCCCCAACCAAACAGACCAATGCTCCACAACAGAACCCACTTCATTTTCTTCACTCGATTTCATTTTCTTCCATTTTCTCGGGAGCCAAACAACTAAAATCCCCAACCAAACAGACGAATGCTCCACAACAGAACCCATTTCATTTTTCTTCACTAAACACCAGGATTTATTTTTTTCCTTCATTTTCTCACGATCCAAACAATCAAAACACAATAGATTCCATTAAAATATGGAGATAAAACCCACACAGGTGTATTCGAAAACATCACCTTCTCGTCCTCTCCATCCTGTCCCGTTATCTCAATTGACATCAAGTAAGGCTGATGGAGTAGACCGAGACGGGCGACGGCTTGAGCATCTGGATGGAGTAGACCGAGACGGTTGACAGCTTGAGCAATTGGGTGAAAGAGACCGGAGAACCAAAGGGAGAGGGAGTAGAGGGCGGCGATGGGGACGACAAACCTAACGTAGAGATCTTGGGTCTGGAGACGGGCTCCCCCACGACCTTGAAGACGCAGATAAGGAGGTAGGCGACGGAGAGAAGCAGAAGGCCATGTGAAACGAAATGAGCGAGAAGCTGAGGGCTATCCAAACCATCACGTACGGAGAGGAGAGAATAGCTTTTCTCATGGCCATCGGAGAGTTTGGGAGACTTGGGCGACTAGGGTTGCAGAAGAAAGTTTCTATGCGGACGGGTTGAAACNTCGGGAGCCAAACAACTAAAATCCCCAACCAAACAGACGAATGCTCCACAACAGAACCCATTTCATTTTTCTTCACTAAACACCAGGATTTTTTTTTCCTTCGTTTTCTCACGAGCCAAACAATCAAAACACAATAGATTCCATTAAAATATGGAGATAAAACCCACACGGGTGTATTCAAAAACATCACCTTCTCGTCCTCTCCATCCTGCCCCGTTATCTCAATCGACATCAAGTAAGACTGATGGAGTAGACTGAGACGGGCGACGGCTTGAGCATTTGGATGGAGTAGACCGAGGCGGTTGACAACTTGAGCAATTGGGTGAAAGAGACCGGAGAACCAAAGGGAGAGGGAGTAGAGGGCGGCGATGGGGACGACAAACCTAACGTAGAGATCTTGGGTCTGGAGATGGGCTCCCCCACGACCTTGAAGACGCAGATAAGGAGGTAGGCGACGGAGAGAAGCAGAAGGCCATGTGAAACGAAATGAGCGAGAAGCTGAGGGCGATCCAAACCATCACGTACGCAGAGGAGAGAATAGCTTTTCTCATGACCATCGGAGAGTTTGGGAGACTTGGGCGGCTAGGGTTGCAGAAGAAAGTTTCTATGCGGACAGGTTGAAACGGAAATGCAAACCCACTAAGTAGTCGGGTTGGTCACCCAGTTATATTATAACCGCTAAAACTCGGGTCGGGTCGGACTTTTTAAAACGGGTTGATCGGGCATACGGGTGATATGCACAGCCCTAATTGTTAGTAGTGTTCATTGCTGGACAACACAAGTTAAAAGTGGATCTAACCCTACTGCACAGAAAATACATCTCAACCTGCTCGTTATGTTTGCAGAAACATTATAATATCCAAGATGAATACAAATGCTACCTTGTTTATACGAACAAAAGCAAAAATTTAAATTCAAATGATCGGAGGATTTATCTCTGCCGTACATGGGTGAATTCCAGGACAAATATGCATGCAAAATTATCCTACGTTACAATAGTGATCACATGCATTAGACGAGAAAAGCCAATAACAAACCTAGTCAGATTCTACTGAATGTAGCCACTGGGAGTGATCCAGGGGAAAGTGGACGGAGGAGAGGGCCGAATTCACTTTTTGTTTATCCGGCTAGCCATTTTATGGAACACATGGGGAAGAATATAGCAATTTAGACGTAGACTGCCATCTAGAAGAATGGACCAGTGCTTGCAAACTAAATCGATTCTTCAAGGAACATTCATAACTTGGATAGACTGTAATATGTCAGAGACAGCAATGACAAGGTCACCTGATTTGATTAAATTCCTGGCCTTGAGTAATGAGAATGTTTTATTAAGGTTGCTTTCCATATCATCAGAGAAGCTCAAACGGAAAGGTATCAGGCCCCACTGCAGGTTCAGACGCCTCCGCACAGATGTAGTGGCAGTAAAAGCAAAGATTGGGCAGTCAGGTCGGCAGCGTGAGAGTAGAGATGCCATGTGGCCTGTTTTTGTATAGACAAAAAGTGCATCCACCTCCAAATTATTAGCTGCAAAATCACAACCCACGTAAGCTGGTAGGCAAGGCAGCACTAGTAAGCCACTATATATACGGAAAACAATACGAATATCTAATTTTTAATCACCTTCTCCAACCAAAGCAAAAGGAGCCACCAGAAAAGGTCACAAAGCCCAGGTGAAAAATAAAGTGGTACGGGGATAATTTATGAAAATAAGTTTCAGTTAGTTTTATTTTAGTTGACAGCAGTAATTTGGGGCTATTGAAGAACCGGCATTTATAGGAGTTACTGCTTGTGCAGTGCTCGTTCACCCCTTTGGCTTCTTCAGTTGGAACAGGAAAGTTTCCCTTAAATCCAACTACTTCCTTTGCAAATCTTGGAAGATAAAACAAGATGGACTAGGGTAGAACCATTGCAAAAAAAAAAAATAATTAATTTACCAAATCCATAAACATACATAGAGAATTCTTACCTATCTTGGCAGCAGAGTTGCAAATCTCTTCTGAGATAGTGTCGGAAAAGGAAGTTCCAATGTCAGGGAGTTCCATAGCTTCATGGCGTTTCTCCTCCCTCCACCACCTCTCAATTCTCAGACTGACACTTCTCAGAACAGTTAATGCCTTCTCTGGGTACTGGCCCATTGCTGACTCACCAGATAGCATCAAAGCATCTGCTCGCTGCCTAACTGCTTCAGAAACATCAGCCACTTCTGCTCTGGTGGGTGTGGGGTATTCAATCATAGACTCAAGTAGCTGAGAGGCAACAATGACAGGCGTATTTAACTGCCTGCACAGTTGAACAATCTTTTGTTGGGCTGAGGGGACCTGTTCAAGCGGTATCTGAGCACCCAGGTCTCCTCTTGCTACCATAGCTCCATCTGATGCTTGAATGATATCTTCCAAGTTATTCAATGAGTCAATACTCTCTATCTTTGCAATAACAGCAATGTCACTGCATTATCACAGAATATACCCAATCAGAAAAAGAATTACAGCATCTTAATTGTTGTGGAATTAGAGGCAACTAATTCAATAAAATAGTCTGAAGGTTGTTCCCTTTATCAATTGCCTTCTGACATCGAAGGCGAAACTGGATCAGGAACTTCACAAACAAAATTAAAACTCAACTTGAAAATAGGTGTGATATTCATCTAAGTAACTTGGGTCCAAGTTGCAATATTAATCTTTATACATCTAACTAAACTTGCCATCAATTATATGAGAGCCAACAACAAGCAGTCCATCTCAAGTTAAAACTGAGGTGAAAAAGAAAGATTAAGAGAAGGGAAGAATTGACACTTTCATGATGACATTATAATGATTGAGTAAAAAATACTATATATAGAAATCAATGTGCTTACCCATCACGAGCCCGTGCTGCAATATAGCTTTTAAGATGCTTAATCACTTCAGCAGACTTGACAAATGATATGGCAATAAAATCAACACCCTCTGCAATCCCAAAATCAATATCCAACCAATCCTAAATACATAAAAAGCTGGATCATAAGAAGAAACCACAAGATTTTCACACTGAGAAAAAAATGCTTTCTAGAATATTGTAATCCAGCTTGCAGATAATCAATTTTATGAACATATGAAAATGTGAAAAGCAATTCACCGACTCGTATGCGCAGAAAAAAATGCTTTCTAGAAGATTGTAATCCAGCTTTCAGATAATCAATTTTATGAACATATAAAAATGTGATAAGCAATTCACCGACTCATATGTGCACATTAAAAAATCATTTGTCCTACTTGGACATGTTTTCTGTTTTCTATGGATAAAAGAACGATTGATGGGCATGTTTCTGACAGGAAAAAAAAAAAATAAAAAGAGACATTTCACCAGTTCCTAGAAAAAACAAAAATGTGAGTGTTGCCATACAGCCCATGATGTGTCTTTCCGAGCATGCACATGTACCTTTGAAACTAACTTGTTAAAAAAATGGACCTTTGAAACTGAATTCATGTTATCAACATTCTCGTAAAAATTCTATCAAAAAATGCTTATATAACTCTAAGTCTTGAATTCCAATATGACTGCTTCATGTTTTTGAAGGTCAAAACAATTAGCAAAGGTATATAGTCACAAGATCAATAGATTGGTGGCTCCACATTTGAGAAAGAGGAACTCAAATCACTCTGAGTTAACTTAGTAAGAAGTTCACAGATGAAAGCTCTAAAATTTACAAAGAAAAGACTGCAATTAACGCAAGTATTTATTTGACTTGCATCTGCAAAGCAGCTTGTTGCAGTTTTAAGAAACTAATGTAACGCAAGGAACAATTAAAAAAACTTGTAGATGCCAACGTTAGGCTACAACTGAAATAGGAAAACTTAAGTGATGTTTGGCAACATGAGTTTTTTTTTAAATATTTTTAAAAAAAGTTTCTTACCCTCAAGCCAAACATTTTTACACTAGAATAATCTTGAAAATAATTTTTATCAAAACATATAACTTCATTTCCATAACCAAAAACAAAAACAAAACAAAACAACTTTTGCAAAACTCGAAAAACCTTAAACAAAAATTTTCTTCTGACCTTGTTTGGAAAGTGAAGTAGTCTCAAACTACTTTGAGACTACTTCACTACCATTAACAAACAGTTCACTATTCACAAATTATTCACTACTTTTTCAAAACTATTCACAGATCATCTGAGATCACCTCAAGATTCAAACGTAGCCAAAATCTGTTTTCACAGAGTCCAACCACTTTTCTAGACCCCAATAAAAACATATCTAAAAAACTTTCTCAATCCAGACATATTTTTAATGAATCCCACCACTTTCACAACACCCCATAATAATCCATTGTTAAAAGTACAAGTTTTCGCAAAACTTTAAAAGATTTTTCAAGAAAATCTTACATCCAAACATTCCATTAATAACTGTGGCAATCTATTTTGTAAACTGAAAAAAAATGAATTCTGTAAATACACAAGGTTTTTCAGGGATGAACTCACTTGACAAATATTCAACTAAAAATCCATGTAATACCCCCGGCATTAGTATAGTAGGGTGGACCAATTGTAACTTTATAGTGATTCCAAAGGGCTCCCCAATTGTAACCTTACTGGTCTTTGTTAAATACGAGTCTTTATGTGGCTTGGATTTTCCTTGCGTGAAGAGTCCTTACAAATGGTATTAGGTAATATTCAGCTGGAAGTGTGAGACTTGAGCTGTTACACCTACAATGAAATGGCTTAACGAGAACAACAAAACTTTCAGGAGGTAATTGCATACCCCATATTAACTATGGTAGTATGGTAAATGAAATCTCACATTGCATAGGAGAGATTATATATTTTATAATGATTTTAAGGGGATTTATTGGATTCTTGACTAATCTTTATAGAGTGTGAGCCCTTATTTTGCTCGTTGTTCTCTTTGATCGTTACAATCTATGTTTAAGGCCAATGCCACTTTTTTTCCTTCTTCCATTATCGATATGTGACATTCAAAGTATCAAGGTGTCAATTGAAGTTTCTATCAGTTGAAGAGTTAAGTACATCATTTCACAAGTATTCCATGTTTACTTTTCTCTATCCCTAAATTCTAATATGCATTGAATTAAAGAGATTAATGCCTATGGTGTTTAGGTACCAACCTTAGAAGAAATTGTGGGAAGCATGGCATTGCTTTCTCGCACCAGACTACCATCTCTCCAGAAAGTTAAATTAGCTCGAGGTAGCAACAGTCCCGGATCGGTACATCGGCACTTGACATCTGGACCAATTTTCTCTACCACCTCAAACCTCACCATTCCACCGTCCACAAGAAGCTCATCCCCCACTCTAACGTCTGTATGTAATATTAGAACTCAGTTAATGACTGATAGAATAGTTAATTAACATGTTTGTCAACAAATAAGAACTAACTCTTTACAACATCATCGTTCATAAATCAAATAAGAGAGTTTTTGCACCAAAATATATATTTTGACTGATAATAACCTTCAGCAAAACCATCATAGTTCACATTGATGGTGCGTTCGGGGAGAGCTGAATTGAAAGCTCTGACGCTGAAGGTCCAGATCTCACCATCCTGTAAATATTGAACAACCAATCACAATGAGCTTATGGGTTAAGATGGCATCGAACATGCTACATCAAACTGACCAAAGGCTCCCTAGGAAACCCGGTGTTTCTTCCGCCATGATTTATCTCATTTTAAACCTACATTTGTTTATAAAATTTGTACTTGCACAACATAAACTTGATTATAGCATAAAATCGAGAACTAGAAAATAATAATGATAACGGAAAATAATAAAAGAATTTCACCTCAGCTTTGGCGGAAGAAGCGCCGCCGAGATCTCCCATGTGAATCTCACTGCCCTCGGTGTCCATCATAATGGCTACGGCGTAGCCCTTCTCTTCGTTGAGCCTCCTGACGCGCTCGATGACGCCACGGTGCCACTCGCGGGTGCCGTGGCACATGTTGATGCGCGCCACGTTCATGCCCCCGACAGCCAGGGCCTCCAGCTGGTCGAAACCGGACGTGGCGGGACCAATCGTGCACACTAGCTTCGTCCTACGAGTGCTCCGGAACCCGTTCTCCTTCAGCTCAGTCTCCGTCACCGCGTCCACCTCGATGGAGCCCGAATCCGGCGACGGCAGCGTTTGCGTCGCGGGGGATGAAACCCCTCCAACGAAGCCCTTCCCGTTGCTGGATGCTAGAAGGACTTGAGAGGATGTCGGGTCGAGATCAGAGGAGTATGAAGCTCTGATGGAGAGCTTAACAGAGGTAACCGGGAAGCGGCGATTGTTGATGGGTAGGGAGAGTTTCGGGGAGGAATAGCATTGCTTGAAAGGGGAAGAAGTGAGGTTCGGTGACCGCACTGACCTGGTGGATGGGGTGAATGGGTGCAGAGACTGTGACATGGTGACCGAGATTTTCCCCGGTGGCTGAGTCAGGCTGAAGGAGACGCGCAGAGAGAGAGAGAGAGAATTAGGGTCCAAATCCGGAGGAGAAGAGTGCGCGAAGCTTTAGAGAGAGAGAGAGAGAGTGTGTGTCGGAGATAGCGAAGCGTTTGGAGCTTCGAAGATGTCGCCGACGCCGAGTGGAAAGACAGACACACAAGAGGGTACAAGGTGAAACAAAACGGCTATGCCCAGTATTTAGAAAAAAGATATAATTATTTTAAATGACGAGTATTTTAATTATTTTTTATTATTGTTTTGAAAAAATAAAAATAAGTTTTGGAACGTATAAGTAAAGTCGTACATTAATCTGCGTATTAATACTGATTCCTTCATATTTAAAATTTAAATTAGTACTATTTTCAATCAAATTTACTTATTAACTAATTACATTAGATTAATGCACATATTAATACCTTGCAACTAGATTTCTCCAATAAAAATAATGAGAGAAATGATTCACTCAAAAGTCAAATGACCATTATGACCTAGGGTTTAAAAAAACAATTCTATGTGCCAATTTTATGTTTACCACACCTCCTACGATTGTTACGCGCCCCATTACTAGATTTTCCAGTCGTCACTCCTTTAGCCGGCATAAGAAAATCAACTAAAGAATAACGTGTACGTCTCACGTTCGGTTCACACCGTGTATGAAACTCACCCCCCGTCACTCCATGGGGAGTCTATAGCCACCATGCACGGCATCATCAGGGTCAACAGCCTCAAATCTCTTAGATTCTACCATTATCTTCTTTCCAAAGTGGCGCATAGCCTACATACGCCACCACAACTTGTGATAGTCGTTTGCTGGCGATTCAACCCATCTTCCTGTTGCTATTTTCCTATATTCCTGTTTTTCCTAACCAATGATAAAGTAGTAGTGAAAGTCTCATTCAACCAATCCATATCAGTAAATTGCAGCAAACAACAATCTACTACAGCTTCCAATCGTAGTTTTATAATCTGTGTATCAAACTATGTCAAAACTGCTTCAAGCAGCTCCCCTTTATAGAAAATGGGTGCGAGCCAATTCGTTAGCTCCATATCTCTATTTGTTTTATTTTTCTTGCATTGTAATTGTTGGTTTTAGATAATTGTTAGGAACTTCCATCTTATTAAGTCTTGTATCTTGTAACTATTTAATATAATCTATGATATGCTTGTTCAAAAAAATGACCTAGGGTGACGTGTTGGACTATTATTGGTTGGATATGGATCCACCGAAGACATTTACTTGAAAATGATGCCTTTTGGCCTTTGGACAATCTATTTTGAGTTTAGATACTTATCATTTTTATGCATCATACTTATTTTTTATTTTTTTATTATTTTAGTTGTATTATTCTTAAAGTAATTGAATTTTTCTCCTCGTTACTCATATATCATATATTTAATAAGAAAATAAAAATAAAAATTATATATAAGATATGGTGCTAATGAGTTAAATTTTTCGGCTCAATGCATGCCCCAGTTTGCAATAATCAGCAAAAATCTAGAAAAGGCATCTCCGTTCTCCCGAAAGCTAGCCAACTCAGTTTGGAATTTCTCAATCTTCTATCAATTGGATTGATCAGGAATAGGAACGCATAGAAGTTGGAGATGACACTTGTTGGGAATTTGGACCTCCCAAATTCACCCTCTTAGGATCTACCCATTGTAGGAATAACAAGAAAAATAGAAAAATAATAACAACACAAGATTTTTACATGGAAACTCCAAAACAAGAGAAAAACCACCTGACCCAGAGAAGAAAATTCACTATGTGAAAAATTGTTACAATCACACAATTTTTCTCCCCACCCTCAAACACACCCACAAAGCTTTCCCACTAGTAAAATTTTAACTTTACATCTCTTCCCCTTTTACAAAATGGTCAACAGAGGAATTTAACTAAAGTCAAAAGTTACTATATAAGCTTTCAACTGGTGCGTTTAAACTAAGAGGATAAGTCTCTTATTTATAACTCATGGCCTAATGCTTCTTTAATTTAATCTCATTGATGTGGGACTAAAAACAAGTAATAAGTCAACAATCTTCACCTCACGACTTTGACTGGTCCCACAGCCAAGCTCCACCTCAATGAAGATCTTCATATCTTCCGCTATCATACTTCACCATAAAAGCATACCCATTCAGAATAAACCAATTCCAAACATTTTACTTCGGCCTATGTCGAAAACAATCTTGCTGAAAATTTATGGTGTAACTTCCACGTTTGGCTTTCCTGGAAGTTCATCAACCATCAACATGAATTTCCACCACACACCCTGCATCAATGCCAAACCAATGCTTGTGTGCAAACTTGTGGACCCACTAATATTAACACATCCTCTATCATAGCAACTTTAGCAATTAGTGGCATGCCATGAGGATGTACATGTCTCTTTTTAAAGATTAAAATCTTCTATGGAGAGAGACACAACATTAGAATCATTTCCAGTATCTCCATTTACTGACTTGGAGCCACTTGACGTGCCTGCTCCAGTTCTTAAACAATTTTTCTTGACGTGCCCAGATTGTCCACACTCCCAGCAGACTACTTTCTTCTTCATAGAGTTCTTCATCTTCCCATTTCCAGCTACTACCATTACTAAGTTCTCAAGTGGAACATTGCTTCCACTACTTAGTCTTCTCTCTTCAGAAAATATTTTACTGGTAACTTCTGAAAAAATTATTTTCTCCTTCTCATATATCAAAATAGGCTTCATGTGCTCATAGTAAAGTGGAAGAGACCATATGAGTCTCAAGGCTTGATCCTCATCATCAATTTTAACTCCAATAGCTTCTAGCTCAGCGACAATACTATTGAGAACGCTTAAATGATCTGAAATAGTTGTACTTTCATTCATCCGCAGTGTATGAAACTGCTCCTTCATGTACACATGATTTAGACGCCCTTTGTCTGATACAACTCTTCAAGTTTTTCCCAAAATTCCTTTGTCGTAGATATTCCATGCATATTTACAAGAATATTTTTGGCCAGACACAAACGTATCGCACTTGCTGTTCTCAAATCCAGATCCTCCCAATCTTCATCACTCATTTTAGATCTGCTCCTTTCACCAGTCACACTTGTATCAGTGCTGATTTCAGGTGTTGGTCTGCCCTTCAATGCCTTATGTAATCCTGATTGAATCAAGACATCCTTGACTTGTACTTGCCACAAGCCAAAATTGATTCTCCCATCAAATTTATCCAGCTCAAATCTGACAAGATTTGAAGGCATACTTCCTGACATTGTTTTGATGAATTTACTGTAGAAATGAATAGTACCTCACTAAGCTAGTTTCCAGGAAAAATTGGAGGGTCACAATGGACACACTTAAAATTTTCAATCTCCTAGACAGAACCTCCTTAGACTGTATGTATCCACACTACCACACCAAAGCTCCACCCCACAAAAAGAACCTAATGGCTCTGATACCAATTGTTGAGAATTTGGACCTCTCAAATTCATCCCAAAGGATCTACCCTTTGCAGGAATAACAAGAAAAATAGAGAAATAATAACAACACAAGATTTTTACGTGGAAACTCCAAAACAAGAAAAAAACCACCAGACTCAGAGAAAAAAATTCACTATGTGAAAAATTGTTACAATCACACAATTTTTCTCCTTACCCTCAAACACACCCACAAAGCTTCCTCACTAGTAAAACTTTAACTTTACACCTCTTCCCCTTTTACAAAAAGGCCAACAGAGAAATTTAACTAAAGTCAAAAGTTATTAGATAAGCTTTCAACTGGTGCACTTAAACTAAGAGGTTCAAGCCTCTTATTTATAACTCATGGCCTAATGCTTCTTTAATTTAATCTCACCAATGTGGGACTAAAAACAAGCAATAAGTCAACAACATTTATACAGCTGAAATATGAAGGGCCAGACTCCAATTTTCCAAGCTTTCCTCACTGTTTATATGCTAATCGAATTCCTCAATGAAATTATTGTGCCAAAAGAAAATATCCCCTTCAATAAAATACACTATTAGTTGCAAAAACTTCTCTATATAGTATTGGCATTGTTTAGCTCTCAACAACTATTGACTGTTGAGTTCGTGCTCCAAATCCTTAATCCAAGATACGCGTCAACCACCACTGTGGCATCGACAACCCACGACGAACATGCAGGGAATATTCATATAAAGTATCACCTTTTGTCCCTCGAACTACCGAGTAAACACCCATTGATCGCAGAATATGATGGCCAAAAAAACTCGTTAGGTTTTCTGTGGGTAAGCCAGCTCCAATCTCTCAATCAGTAACCCTGGTTCGATCCAACCTTCCTTTCTTTGGTTCCACAATTTTCGTATTCGGTTTATAAAATGGCATCGACAACCCATGACGAACATGCAGGGAATATTCATATAAAGTATCACCTTTTGTCCCTCGAACTACTGAGTAAACACCCATTGATCGCAGAATATGATGGCCAAAAAAACTCTTTAGGTTTTCTGTGGGTAAGCCAGCTCCAATCTCTCAATCAGTAACCCTGGTTCGATCCAACCTTCCTTTCTTTGGTTCCACAATTTTCGTATTCGGTTTATAAAATTTTACGAACCTGTCATTTCTTAGATAATCTATAACACATTTGTCGAAACCCAATTAGGAGAAGAATCTGTGTGATAAATTTACTTCGATTTCTTGGGTCTTACAGGTGATTCTTGTGCTGTCATAAAATGGGGGCCTTGATATCGAAATTTTGGTTTATGTTGTTCCCCGCGAAGGAGTACAAGATTGTGGTAGTTGGGTTGGATAATGCCGGAAAGACCACGACCCTTTACAAATTACACTTGGGCGAGGTTGTAACTACGCACCCTACCTTTGGGAGCAACGTCGAAGAGTTTGTCTACAAGAACATTCGGTTCGAGGTGAGATAGCAACTTCGAACTCTTGCTTATTTATTTATGAAAAATTCTTTACATCATACTATCATCCTACTTTCATCCCATCAAATAAGATGTGACACATTTATTATTGTTAAATGATCATTTATTGCATGCTTCTTTGTCAAGTAGAATGAGAGTGTGATGTATAGCATTACTCGGGAAAGTGAATGTAGTTGAAATAAATAGGGAACTTGGAGAAGTGGGCTATAGTTGGGGGGTGATGGTTGTTTTAGTCTGTATACTTTTTCTTGTTCATAATTATCGAGTGTGACAGCTTGGATTTAGTTAATGTAAGTGTCAATTGGATTGTGTTTTGATGTTAGTGTATTATTGAAGATTAAAACAATGTATAATTGAAGATAGCTTTAGTTTGAAGTATAGCATACATGGTCATTTTTGTTTTTGGCAGGTGTAGTAGTACTGATTCTAGGAAACTTGTTGGAACGTAACTGTTGTGTATGTTGCTGGATTCTGTAAAAGAAATGTATGCTAGTGGATGAAGAAAAGAGAATGCTGAATAGTTAAGAGTGTGAAACTAAGAAATTTATGGAAACGATTTTGGGGTTCTACTGTATAGCTTAATTTTGGAGAGTTATCCAAAGAGGATGATATGATTTCAACACTCTTATCTTTCTATATCCCCCCTTCTCCTTGTTTTCCCACATAAAATATTTTTGCTGCTTTACTCTCTTGGTAACCAAAAAATGCATCTATCTTATCTTTAGGAGATTGAAATCTTACATAAAATATTTTTGTATGTTCTATTCTCCTTCTTTTTATTTTCTCAATGTTATACTGGCTATGTTTCTTTTCTTTATTTATTAAGTTAATTATACTAAACTAAGGAATTGCAAACGACCTCGTATTAATTATTAGAGTCAATAGGTCTAATCAACATTCTAAGTAATTGTTGAATTGAAATTTTGTATTATGCATTTTTATAATATATGTGAAACTTTAAAATGCATGAAAGTGAAAGTTGAAACAAAGGGGACAAGGTGATGGAGTAACGTGTCTAGAAATAAAAGTTGAACATTATCAGTATGAAATGTTTAAGATAATGATACTGGAAAAGAAACTGAATATCATGAACAGATAATTCTACAAATCTGTTGGTGGTCTTTTGTTTGAGAATAACTTAAAACGGGACAATCTTACAACTCGTATTTATCAGAGGCCAATAGGTAATAGCCACGTCAGTGAGACAGAAATAAGTTCTGATTGCCGCGATGCAGGGAAACAAGTCCCCCTTCTCAACCTCTCTCTTCACGTGATTCAGCTGCCATCATTTCTTTCCTTTCTTCCCCTTCTCTCTTCCGAACCCAGTCTTCTCCTTCTCTGTTTTGAACCATCTTCTACGTTTGATTGAAGACGAGTTCCATCTTCTACTTTGCAGCCATCTTCTATTTTTCTTGGCTGTTTCTACTTTGTAGTACACGAAACTCAAAATACATGGTTGGGATTTTGCTTCAATCCTACGATGTATTTGAGGAACTGCTGCCTGTTTTTCGCATCAATTCACCCATATTTCACCGATGATGGAGAAAAAAAGAACTTTACACAATTGTACAGTTGCCATTTGTTTGTGACTCTAGTTTGAGAAAACCAAATTGGGCAATTGTGGCATAGGTTTAAGATGGGTAGAATTCCCTTAATCAGATCTCATTTCCAAGTCCCATTAAGGATATATTTTAACTGAAAATATTTTGTGTA
Organism: Carya cathayensis; assembly: GCA_011037825.1. Lineage (NCBI taxonomy): Eukaryota > Viridiplantae > Streptophyta > Magnoliopsida > Fagales > Juglandaceae > Carya > Carya cathayensis. The sequence continues at coordinate 690,433 of QGSO01000169.1, forward strand.
ACCTTTTGAATGAGAATGTAGACGAATCGGGAGAGCAAAAACAAAAAATTCGTGGTCACCTTCATTGGACGAGATGGACGCCCTGGTTCAAAGATTCTATACTCTCTATTTTATTTCGTCTCGGTGGTGCTGGAATCTATCGAAATATTTAAAGAAAAAAAAAACGATGCAAATGAGGTGGCTGATTACCCATCCCTATAGTTGTTGTCTTCTATAATGGCTCAATGTCCAACGAAGACCAATTCTACTACAGGGAGACCATTTCGCGCACACCTCGTGCACCCCTGCTGGCGTGGCAGGTAATTTTTTTTTAAAAGAAAACAAAAAACCAAAAGCACTGAAAGGAAATCAACGTCTGGGTTGTGCACCGCTGCGAAGAGAATGTCTGGGTTGCTTTCCCTCACGGCTCATGAAGCAAACCAGATATGTTTTGACGAGGCCCCGCCAAAAAGGAAGAGCTTCAGCTTTCTCCATTTCTATGTATCTCACCACCGGCATCGACCTCGGATCTGGGTTTCGCAGTCACGTTCTCACTCGAAACCCTTGCATCAAAATACCCTATCCAAACTGGTATAGACGCGCGCGAGAACAATAAAAACAGAAACCTTGATGAACTTGGGATAATCGGAATTTCTTTCTCTGCATGTTGCTTGCTTCTGATTGAGCTTCAGATTTAACATTAGGATTTCACAGAGAGAGAGAGAGAGAGAGAAGAGAGAAGTTTTCATTTCAGTTCCAGACGAAAGCAACGAAGATGAGTCGATTTATCCCCTACATCGCGCAGTATAGACTTTAAAATGTACCTCTTACGTGGCAAATTATGATTGGCCTCCGTTATTCTCCGTTTATAGGACCCTCCAGTCTGAAGCGTTTTTCCTTTTGTTTTTCTAGGGTGTCTGTTTTAGGGTAGGCCATATTTACAGAGAATATAATATTTTGTTATAGGAGGTTTGTTGCCCAAACTTGTAAATTGGGAGAAATGGATTTGTAGCATTATTAATGTAAGTTCCTGTCACTTTTTTTTTTCATTCTGCGGACTTGGAAATTGACTTGATCAGGTGGCTCAAGGGTGAGACTTATTTATGCCCTAATCTCTCTTTGGAAAACAGAAGTTATGTTATATGTATACTTAAATGCTTTAGCAGCTAAACATGACTGTTTTTCAACGCTGTTCATTTCAGGTGTGGGATCTTGGTGGACAAGAAAGGCTCAGGACATCATGGGCAACATATTATCGAGGAACTCATGCAGTTATAGCTGTGATAGACAGCACTGATAGAGCCAGGATCTCTATAATGAAGGACGAACTCTTCAGGTTACTGGGACACGAAGATCTACAACATTCTGTTAATACTTGTTTTTGCTAACAAACAAGACCTTAAGGATGCCATGACCCCAGCCGAAATCACCGATTGCCTTTCCCTTCACAGCATCAAGAATCATGATTGGCACATTCAAGCCTGCTGTGCCCTCACAGGAGAGGGGCTGTACGATGGTCTAGGTTGGATCGCTCAGCGAGTTACTAGGAAAGCACCAGGTTGAACAAGGAGTGCTGGACGTCGGGAAAGTGAGTCACGTGATTCAGCTGCCATCATTTCTTTCCTTTCTTCCCCTTCTCTCTTCCGAACCCAGTCTTCTCCTTCTCTGTTTTGAACCATCTTCTACGTTTGATTGAAGACGAGTTCCATCTTCTACTTTGCAGCCATCTTCTATTTTTCTTGGCTGTTTCTACTTTGTAGTACACGAAACCCAAAATACATGGTTGGGATTTTGCTTCAATCCTACGATGTATTTGAGGAACTGCTGCCTGTTCTTCGCATCAATTCACCCATATTTCACCGATGATGGAGAAAAAAAGAACTTTACACAATTGTGCAGTTGCCATTTGTTTGTGACTCTAGTTTGAGAAAACAAAATTGGGCAATTGTGGCATAGGTTTAAGATGGGTAGAATTCCCTTAATCAGATCTCATTTCCAAGTCCCATTAAGGATATATTTTAACTGAAAATATTTTGTGTAACCTTTTGAATGAGAATGTAGACGAATCGGGAGAGCAAAAACATAAAATTCGTGGTCACCTTCACTGGACGAGATGGACGCCCTGGTTCAAAGATTCTATACTCTCTATTTTATTCGTCTCGGTGGTGCTGGAATCTATCGAAATATTTAAAGAAAAAAAAAACGATGCAAATGAGGTGGCTGATTACCCATCCCTATAGTTGTTGTCTTCTATAATGGCTCAATGTCCAAAACTAACGAAGACTAGTTCTGCTACAGGGAGACCATTTCGCGCACACCTCGTGCACCCCTGCTGGCGTGGCAGGTAATTTTTTTAAAAAAGAAAACAAAAAACCAAAAGCACTGAAAGGAAATCAACGTCTGGGTTGTGCACCGCTGCGAAGAGAATGTCTGGGTTGCTTTCCCCCACGGCTCATGAAGCAAACGAGATATGTTTTGACGAGGCCTCGCCAAAAAGGAAGAGCTTTAGCTTTCTCCATTTCTGTGTATCTCACCACCGGCATCGACCTCGGATCTGGGTTTCGCGGTCACGTTCTTACTCGAAACCCTTGCATCAAAATACCCTATCCAAATTGGTATAGACGTGCGCGAGAATAATAAAAACAGAAACCTTGATGAACTTGGGATAATCGGAATTTCTTTCTCTGCATGTTGCTTGCTTCCGATTGAGCTTCCGATTTAGCTTCAGATTTAACATTAGGATTTCAGAGAGAGAGAGAGAGAGAGAAGAGAGAAGTTTTCATTTCAGTTCCAGACGAAAGCAACGAAGATGAGTCGATTTATCCCCTACATCGCGCAGTATAGACTTTAAAATGTACCTCTTACGTGGCAAATTATGATTGGCCTCCGTTATTCTCCGTTTATAGGACCCTCCGGTCTGAAGCGTTTTCCCTTTTGTATTTCTAGGGTGTCTGTTTTAGGGTAGGCCATATTTACAGAGAATATAATATTTTGTTGTAGGAGGTTTGTTGCCCAAACTTGTAAATTGGGAGAAATGGATTTGTAGCATTATTAATGTAAGTTCCTGTCACTTTTTTTTTTCATTCTGCGGACTTGGAAATTGACTTGATCAGGTGGCTCAAGGGTGAGACTTATTTATGCCCTAATCTCTCTTTGGAAAACAGAAGTTATGTTATATGTATACTTAAATGCTTTAGCAGCTAAACATGACTGTTTTTCAACGCTGTTCATTTCAGGTGTGGGATCTTGGTGGACAAGAAAGGCTCAGGACATCATGGGCAACATATTATCGAGGAACTCATGCAGTTATAGCTGTGATAGACAGCACTGATAGAGCCAGGATCTCTATAATGAAGGACGAACTCTTCAGGTTACTGGGACACGAAGATCTACAACATTCTGTTATACTTGTTTTTGCTAACAAACAAGACCTTAAGGATGCCATGACCCCAGCCGAAATCACCGATTGCCTTTCCCTTCACAGCATCAAGAATCATGATTGGCACATTCAAGCCTGCTGTGCCCTCACAGGAGAGGGGCTGTACGATGGTCTAGGTTGGATCGCTCAGCGAGTTACTAGGAAAGCACCAGGTTGAACAAGGAGTGCTGGACGTCGGGAAAGTGAGGAATTTGTCCATTCATTGATTCATGGATTTAGGATGAGTGATACAGAAGCCTCTTTTGTGTATCATTCTACTGTATGAGACTTCCATACAAATTTGTACATTGTTCAGTTTTGATTGGCCATGGAAATTGTTATTTTCTGTTCGAAAGAGCGTTTCAGGGAACACCATCATATCGGATCATATCACAGACAAAGAATGCTTTAGATTTACGAGTGTTGTTCAGCGCATGGCATATAAAAAACCATGGTTCGCGAGGGGAAAAAAGTGCATTACAATTGTCATCTGTACCATCAAGCATTTTACGAATCATTTGCCAACAATGAAGCTTTTTGCTATAAAGTACTCATATGCACAACGAAGCATTCGACAAAACATTTGCCAATGACAGTATTCTCCTTAATTTGTAACAAACGAATCAAAAGAAAATTTTGTTCTAAGACTGACATGTTTATAAGTTAAACCCTCTGCCAGGATCTCAAAATCTCATAATTGAAGTCAATTCTGAGATCAGCGATGACCGTCACAGTATCCAGCATCTGCAACCTTTTGAATCTTGTGGGCCCTCAAACCATCGATCCCAAAATGGATTTATTGGGCCATTTGTCCTGCCAAACCAGAAGAAATATGATTTTATATAAAACGTCAAAAACTGATTCTGGGGAAAATTTAAAAGCAAAGACGACACAGGGTTGGCTTAGAAATATTACACTGGTAGCAAAGGATCAGGTCTTGTTTCCACATTGCTCAGCATTCTGGCATGCACATTATAAACTTCAGCTAGTGAATCGATGGTAGCCAAACTAAAAATAGATAAATATTGAAAAACAGAGTTATTCTATTCTTAAGCTAGTGTGTGAATCATACCATCTACATCATTTCAATGGTAAGATTTGATTTGTAAAATTTAAATTTTATAATTTCTCTTCCAAATCAAATTATGCCATGTAAGCAGTGTTGTGGTGTAGAGACCCTAGAATAACAGTACTCTTAATAACTGCACTATATATATTTTTTTTCTTTCTTACTCCTTGCATGCAGCCGAGGCCTTCTCCATCTTTTCAAGCTGTTCCAGTTCCTCCTGCATCAACAGAATTCCATTCATCCTAACAGCCAAAATTATAAACAAAGGAGAAAGAGCGTACATTAAAAAACTTAGAAGATAGCAAGAAGGGAAATTTTCTGATCAAGTACAGCAATTACAGACCACTTAAAAATTGAACTGTGAAGTCGTTCAGAAACAGAAGGGTGCCAAAGAACCATCACATCTCAATATATGATATTTTTTGCCTCTCCAATGACCCGTACAAAACTTATGGCAATAGGCATCTAAATCCTCCCATGTAACTTTTAAAGCTACATGCAAGTCATATGCCACAGGAAAACTAAGGAAAGAATTGGGAAGCACAGGCAATATGGGAAGCACAGGCCTTTGAGGGAAACAGAAGCACAGACATCTCTCTCTCTTTCCTCCTTTGATGTGGAATTTCTGTGTCATAAATACTCGCACTTAAAATTATCATAACAATTTAGACTGGAAGTTAAATCCAGTGGGTTTGGAAGTGAATAATGGAAAGTAGTTTTCCTACAGAAGAGAATGCTATAGTAGAGAATTTTTTTCCTGTAGCCATCCTTCACATTGGAAGTGTATCAAAATCAAAAGAACATGACAAACACCGAATTCTGTCCCTAACTTGAATTACTTACCTGAGTCAAAAAGCCCCAATGCCGTTAACCTTCAGTCTCTCATCAAGGCAGCAGACACTGTCACAACTATGCAATGTGTATCTCAAAGGAGCTTTCCAAGAGCTCAAAGGTAGTTGATGGAAACTCTAGTGAAATTAACGGATGAAACTGATTGGGTTGCTGGATGAGCCAACTCTACTGATTTATGACCCAATATATCCAACAAAGAACATAGCCTATTTTTCCCCAAAAAAGAGGTAGTCAGGGTAAGGATAATTGTCTTTTCTTTTACAGGGGAAAAAAAAGAAGGGTTGGGAGGATTTCAGAGTACAACTTGTTATGAAAAAAGTCCCTAACGTCCCGAACTTGTTCAGATGTTAACCTTCTCCTTTAGATCATATTTTCTATAGCTTATAAGGTGTAGAAACATCAGGGTAACTTCTGGGTAAACAAAATATGCAGAAATCGCTCAAAAGTTCCCAGACATACTGATTACATAAGAAACTAGCATTACCATGAGAATATGCCAGTTTGAGCAGGTGGCATAGCCCAGTGAGGACTTGAGAATTGTAATGAAAATCTGACTCCAGATTCCACTCATTCAACTTTCACAGTGAAGTAATCTATGTTATTCCTAACCCATAATGACCTTTCTTTCATAAGTTCCCAAATTTGTAACGACTCTTGTAAGAAAACTGTATCTTTCATCTACTCAAGCTACTTCAGCCCAATTATGCCTGTACTTAAATGTAACCGCTCTCAGCCCAAAATATAATCCTCCGTTCCGGGTTTCATCTTGGAGGTGTATGTAGTACCTAAAAAGTGAAGAATTGCCTCCTCTGTCTAGCTTCACTTGTATGTCTGATCCAAAAAATTCAAAATTTTCAGCAAGTCTCAGGATAGTAACTCCTTCCTTGGAATTTTGGCATACTAAGGCACCTCAAAGAGTAACCCCCTTTTTTTTTTTGCTCAAGCAGCTTCCCTATGGAAGATCCTCACCATGGACTATGTAAGAAAATGTAAACTCTAGTGATAAATTGGTGCCATATGTGCATAAAGCACAGAGAATCTGTGGATCACCTTTTTTCTCCATTGTGAAATTACTAAACTACTAGAGTGGTACATCTTTGGATGAGAATCTGTGGATTATCTTTGGTCAAGTTGGATGGGCTTGGGTTATGCAGCTTATGCCCAAAAGGTTAGTAGACCTCTTTGCCAATTGCAGGGAGTTATTGGCAACCCACAAATTGTAGCAGTATGGAAGAGGTTTCCTATCTGTCTAGTGTGGTACATTTGGAAGGAAGGGAATAGTATAAATTTTGAGAATTGTTAGTGGACAATAGAAGAGTTCAAGACTTCTTTTCAATGCTTTGTCCCTTGGAGTAGCTTTCTATATGGATATATGCCAAACTCATTGTAAAGTACTTGTGTAGTTCTAGCATCAATACATAGTTCATCAAAATCAGAACCACACATGTGTTGATGGTCAAACTTAAGAATCACCCAGAACTTGAAAAACCAGGTTGCTTGGTGTTAACTTGAAAATGAGAAAATCATATTAATAAATAAGGTTTATATGCCGGTTTACTTTTGACCCATTCTGGTCTTAGCAGGAACAAGAGTAGGACAGCCAAAATGAGACACAGCTGCTTCAGTTCAAGAGAAATCACATTTATAGGCTGGTTTATTTTGGACCTGAGTCTACACTAATTCAAACCAGCTGAGTGTACCATCAAACTGACAACTCAGCTTCTCAAGCCAAGACTGTATCCTGTTGGGTGCTTGAGCGAATGTTTCTCATATCAATCAAGGCTTTCCTTTAGTATTTTATTAAGACACGTTGCTTAGTGTATCAAACCTATGCATCAAATAATTGACTATGCATTCCAAAAATTCATGTTGCTCAACGCTTAGAAGAAACAACAGCAACTGAGTTTAGTTGCCAAAAGGGAACATGGAATGCAGACAAAGTCAAGAAACAATCAAATGCATCCGTGTTTCAATTACTTCCCATAGCTTCATCATTTTATACACTGAAATAGCATAGACTACCACTTGGATGGAGATTCTAGATCCATTCCCAACTTGACAAAATAGCTGACTTTCAGAAATACCTGCTAAATTAAACATAATCTAACTTCAACTAGCTTATACTACAAAAGTCCAAATTTGAATTATCAAATTTGAAATCTGAAACTAACAAAGAAGTTGGTGACTTTGAAGACAAAGTAACTAAGTAGATTCATAATTGCAGAGATTACCATCGTCTCGTAAACATACTTACAATCCCCTAATAAAGCCAACAAGCCAATAAAGAACTATACATCTAATAACACAAAATGTCAAAAACACATCATAGCAGTTAACGAAGTCCCAGAAACACTACACTTACAAAGAAAAACAGAGCTTACCTCTAAGAATCTAGCTTCCTGTTCGAGACGTTTCAGTTCAGCCAGTACCCGATGTTTTCCTCTCGTATCAGTGGCTGACAAGGACTGAGAGGCTGACAAAGACTGAATCCGGTGGGCTATCGGACTCAAGGATTCAGAGCTACCCGATTGCATCTCAGCATACAACAACCAAAAAAGAATTGAAAAGCCCTAGCTTCACAAACAAACCACCTGTAAAAACCAACCAAGAAATGGAGAGATTCACCAAAGTGACCCCATTAGACAGGAAAACAAGGACGATCCAGAAATCTTCATGGATCCCACAATCAGCTCCTTCATTAAAGCAAAAAGTGCCCTTCGGCAAAGAAGCGGATCTACGAGGAAAAAGAGAGAGAGAGACAGGTTGGGGTTCTTATTTGGCTTGTTTCAGCACAAACTTTTCAGGGGAACGAGGGGAAAAGAGAACTTTCTTGTCGTTGGGGTTGGTGTTTTTGGGTTGTTTTGTGTGAAAGTTGGTTCTCTTTTGTGATTCTCGTTTTGTGTCTGTTTTGTATGTCTGTGACAGGTTGGGTCTCCCTGGTTTCGACCTTGTTCAGCTCCACGCGATGTTCCCTCTGCAATGACCGCGATAAGTCAATAACTTGAAAAGTTCTTTAAAAGCAGCAAAAATTATTTCGGGTCTTTCTACTCGGCCCCCTTTTACCGATCTCGTATACCGCTTGACGTGGTCTTACCACGTGGCAGCCATATATTTATATTAAAAAAAAATCGATTCTCATCAGTTCTCTCAATCCATTCAGAAGCAAATCGGACTCAATTACGGTCCAAGCTACCGACCTCTACAGTGTTTGCACATCCATTTCCCTTCTCTAAATCGACTTCGAGCAAAACAAAGAAAATAGCTCTTAGATCTTTGTTTTAAGCCTTGATCATATCCCATGTCCAAAACAAACATTCAATCAAAAAGCGGTCAGACACACGTACCAAATATTGAGATGTAGGTTCATATTTTTCTAGTTTTAAACATTGAAAATGAGAGAAGAGGGTTGCAATTGGGATCGACCGAAATACTCTGGCATCCATTTTTGCGGTCTTCCTTTGGCTTATGCCATGGCTTCCACAAAAGCCTTCTCGTCGCCTATTTTTGTAAATCTTTATAGGATCTTCCTTATGACTTCTACCATGGCTTCCACAAGGTCGAAATACTTTGATACCAAATTGGTCTCATACCAAGCTTTGTATTGTAAATAAAATAGAAACAAGGAAATGGTTGGTGGAAATAACAAAATGGATGGAAAAACTCTAGGATTTTGCTCAGGGTCGATTTGGAGAAGGAAAATTGCAGCTGGGAGAAGACCAATCAAGTCCTAAAAAGTAAAAAGAGGGGTGACAAATGATGTGGAAGCTGAATGTTTCTAATGCAGTGAAGATTTTTATTTGGAAAGCTGTGAATGAAGCTATCCCTACTAATAACAATCTTTTCAAAAGAATTATCTCTGATAATGCTTTGTGTCCAATATGTGAGCAGGTGGAGGAAACGACATGTCATGTGTTATGAACCTGTGGTATAGCCTCAGATGTGTGGGCTGAATCACTTAGTTCAGTACAAAAATGGAGCTACGTGGGAGAGAAATTCATCAGCTTGTGGGAGAGGATGGTGGGTAAGTTACAAAAATTAGAACTGGTAGTAATAACATGTGTCTTAAGTAGAATATGGTTAAGGAGGAATAAGTTTCTCTTTGAAGGAAAGTTTGATAGTTCTGGTGTTGTTTTTAACATGGCTAAGGTTGAACTAGAAGAGTTCCGGCAGGCTCAAGCAACAGGGCATGGAGCAGAGGAGGAAGCTAGACATGTGAACAGATTGGTTAAGTGAGTAAAACCAATAAGTGGGTTTATGAAAGCAAATTAGGATGTTGTTTTGGATAGTGAACAATATAAGACGAAAGAATGAGTAGTTGTCAGAAATATGGAATGAGACTTGATTGCTACACTCTGTATGCCACAAGAAAATGTAACACATCCAGTGATTGCAGAACTCTATGCTCTATGGAGGGCAATGTCTTTTTTGTGTGGAAATTGGTTTAACAAGTGTAATATTTAAGGGGGATGCGTTGCCTGTAATAAAGGATATTTAGAGAATAGAAGTTAATAATTCTTGGTAGAGACAGATCATTGAATTCATTAATACCGTTTTCAAGGGAATAGGTAGCTAGAAATTGCAGTTCACACCAATAGAAGTAATGTAGCAGCACATCAAGTGGCTAAGCTAGCATTAAATGATCAGAGGTTGTTTTCAAAACAAAAAAATAATAATAATAAATTAAATATAAAAATTTACTTCTTACTTAATAGCCTTTATTTTTGTCGTATATGAGGCAAACAAATATAGATAATCGAGACTAAATGCATCAATTGGATAATTTAGATTGATATCATATTTTAATAGAAACTAATAAATGAGTTAATATTTTAAACTCTCTAATACATTATATTATATTAAGTGCTCGAATTGCATTATATGATTTATATAGTTTTTATTATTGAAACATTCAAGTCTAAGATTATCATGAATTACTCGATCGATCCAGCCCGTTGAATTGATCCTTATCCGAATCTGATTTCGGGATCCTGACCAACCTCCGTAAAAGACAAATATTAATAAATATATCAAGATAATGCTCCGTCTGGTAGCATAATAAAAGATTGTTGCGGTTTTTTTGATTTATTTATTTATTATTATTTTATCGAAAAACATTATTTAATTCTTTTGTAAAACGGAAAGTTACAACTTATGATTTAAGAAATATAAGTCAAATTTAAACTTTTCTAGTTCTCTAATATATAAATATTTTTATAACTGGTAGGATCTTGTCTAGCGTCTCTAGATTAACTATCTAAGGGGTAAATCTCGTCTTAAAATACCGTTTAAGATAGTTAACAAAGCCCTCACTCTTTGAAATGGAACACATACTTTACAAACCCTGGTTTTAAAGATGATGTTTTCTATTGTTTGATTTTTGTTTCTTCCTAATACAACTTAAAACAACAAAAATGCATTGAAATACATGAAAAAATTGAAAGAAAACACAAAAAACACAGATTGTTGCGGTGTTAGCAATGGGATAATGTGACGTTAGAATATGTAACTATACTTTATATATTCATAGCCATTTTATAAATGAAAACATAGAGAATCCGTTAAACATAAAGATATTTTAATCTTTGCATTGACAAATGAATGACTAAAACATCGATGTTACTATGTTTGGTCGTTAGTTTATTTGAAGGGGTCGTTAAATTAATTAGAACAGTACTATGATTTTATAAAAATAAATCTATAAATTAACACGATTTTATAATATATGTTACATTTATTTTATATTAAAAATAATTTTATAATAAAATATATCATATTAAATCACACTTTTTTTTTTGAAGGAAAAAAAATCGCACTAATTTTTAAATTTGTTTTTATAAAAATTTTTTTATTAAAATATTATTCAATTAACTTTCGGATAAAAGTAAAAAAATATGAAAAGCTATTTGAAACATATCAATCTAATGCTTCTTTAAGTATTTATTGAAAGAGTAATATTATATACAGTTATTTTTATATTTTTTTATATACTCTATCAATATAATTGATTTTATTAATTTTTTTAATATATAATTAATCACATTAATAAAATATATAAAACAAATACCTAAAATGGACCGTACATACAATTTTTGGTAATAGAATTTAAGGAAACGAGATAAGCGGTATGCTGTAAAATAAATTTTTGTACAGCTATTTTTTCGTATATAAAATTAAAAAAAAAAAATCAAAACTCAAAGGCACACGTGTTCAGCTGTGGAATTTATGAACTGATAGTTTCGTACATAGTACTTGTACTCTTGCATGACATACAGGTGTCGTCCACACTGTCCCGAAGCTCCACGTGTCACCCACCTTGCATATCCTTTACCAGCCATGTTGATCCCCAGCTCCCTTGTATTGGTTTTTTCCTTGCTTAATTCACAACGTACAAGCTAAAAATGTCGGCTACTCTCTCTGCAATTTCATCGAACCTTATGAAGAGGACCTTCCCAATTTGTTCATTCAACTTGGCCGAGGCAAAAGCCCCGCCCTTTTCGCTATCCTACATTGCCATCTCTCCCAAGAAGCCCGTTCGTCTCTCTGTTCACTCTCTAGCCGATGAGCCTGCACGCAAGAGCCCCCGGAGTTCCCCAAGGTGCCAAATCATCAACCCAGTGTCCCACCGGAAGTGCCACCGGTTCCTACCACTCCGGAGATTGACCCGGGAAGTATTCCGGCCGAAGTGAACACTAATCCTCCGGGGACGAAACCAGGACCGGAGTTCCCGAGGACTCCTATATATACCGCCACATCCGGACCCGGGACCGGAACTCCCGAAGCCTACTATACCGCCGCGTCCCGACCCAGATGTACCGCTTCCGAAACCGGACGTAGTGCCGCCTTCTCCACCCGATTACGTGCCACCGAATCCCCCAGGGCCGGATATCGTGCCTCCGCCACCGGGTATCAGTCCACCGACTGGGCCATATATTTTGGAGGAAGTGCTTCGCCGGGGAGTAGGCCTTTGGTGCATTGAATTTGAACTTGCTGATGTGGCTAGATGGTGGCGGTAATCGAGTACGTGCTGGCAGTGATCGATGAGCGTCCGAGTGTACTGATTTTGGAATTTTCAATGTTTTCGTACAAGTAGCGTCGATTTTGAATGACCTAGATGAGAAATGCGACAAAGTTTCCTGAAATCAATAGGGTCGTACACTTATGACTGAGGAGAGCGATGTGAAATTGTCGAATACTGATCAGCTGTCAGAGGACAAGTAAACGAAAAATTCCACTAGCAACGGCACTGGATTTACACGGGAATCTTACATAAACGGTGGCAGTAACAGTATTTGACCATTCAGCCCGCGTGTGTATAATTGTCCCACAAGAATTGAGTGCTGCTGCTGGTACAGATCAAAGTACTTCATGTAAGGGTACTGTACTCAAAATAAGTCAAATAAAAATAATAACATTAAGAGGATGGAAATATATATAGGACCACACGATAAGATTACAGAATGAGAATGAAAATCCAAGTTCATGTAGCATTTTGTTGATAAAAAAATTTTGGGGAGCGGGCCTCCATGTTTAACCCTCACTGCACGATAATTATTACAACGTACTCTTTATATATGTTAATAATTATATATATATATATTAATTAATTTTATGACTTAATAAGTTTTCAACATATCCCTTTTGATAAATATATTTATTTACATTTGATCATATGCACTCGTATTAATGTATAAAAAAGTGTATGTAACCATCATATAATATATTATCACTGGCATATATGTAACCACTAGCATATGAATTATTATCACTAATATATATAATCAAATGTATAAATAAGTTACTAAGTTAGACACTAACATATTATCATCACTAACATACATAAATTATAATCAAATACTATATCACTATATGATACTATTATATATATATGCTAATACTAATACTATTAGTAATCCACTTTTAGTCTATATATGAATAACTAACATAAATCACTATAGTATTAGTAGTTCTACAATACTATATCACTATAAGTTACTATAAGGATATAGTAATACTAATATTATTAGTGATATAATTATACTAATAGTTATATTAATACTATTATATAGTTATACTAAATCACTATAACTAATACTATTATTTATACTAATTAATACTAATATAGTTATACTAGATCACTATAACTAATACTAATATATAGTTATAATTATACTAATACTATTATATATGTAAGGGGTTTTTTTTTTTCTCAAGCCTAAGGTCTAGGAACACAGGCCCAGACGCTAGATGCATGAACTAAACATATAATTCCCTTGGCCCACGAGGGGACTCTAGGCCTTAAAGGTAGAAGAACAAGGAGCACCCAAACTCTTCTGCTATGCCACCTAGCCTCGAAAGGTTTGAACAAGCAGGCGAACCGTACAGGCAAGAGATCCATAACCTTTTTCACAATAAGCAAAGGGGGAATGGCGACCTGACGTATCGCACCTGTCATATGCATACAAGACAGGGGCCATGTCGCATTTATAACACCTAACAGATGGCGTAGCGGAGACGACATGTACCTCTAACATTATTTATATATATCAAATTTGTTTTAAAATATATCCAAAACTAAATCAGTTGCACTCCTATCCACATATATATATATATATAAACATTATTTATAGATAATTATATATAATTTCAGTGTTATAATAAGCTGCGAGATCTCTTCATTTGTTGTTCCCCTTTCAAGGCTAGTTTTTACTTCTTGCCCACCCGTTCTGATTGGAAGAGTTTATTAATCAATGGAGTTCAACCAACGTGTGCAGTCCAGCCAAATGAAGAATTCGATTCAACTTCAATCGACTACGTCTTATCAAGTGAGTGCTCCCTAGATTACAAATTAAGGCTAGGTTGTGATAGATCGATCTTGTAGAGTTCTTGATTCAATTTTTTAATTTAAATAAGAGATAAATAAAATAAGTGAATCCAACAATATTTTAAAATAGAATTCACAACAGTGCATATTATTTAATTTTAACGTTCTAATATTATTTTGTAGGGTTGTATTTATCAAAATTTCAAATATTAGGAACTCTTATATTTTGATGGTTTAATTTGATTTGAAGATAGATAAATATTACATGATTGAATGCAATTTCATTGAGAGGAATACTTCCATCAAATGATTGAATAGCTACTATACTTCTATAAAAAAACCATGGCCTTCCCAGAATAATTTTCTCCATGTCTAATTGAAATTGGAACTCAATTAGAAACCTATGATCACCCATATCTTTAAAGGAAACCCATCCATCCAACTTCCAAATCTGTGACATGGTGTTTTTGAAAGCTTCTTTATTGGCTCCTCTCTCCGTGATTATCAGAGCAAGAAGGCAATGTTTACCTCAATGTCATCCTCCTTGACTACTTCATCAGGCAGCACCAAAACTTCATTCTCCACATCTGTTAATTGGAAACTCTCCCAACGCTTATTCAATTCCTCTTCTACCATCTTCACTAAGAACAAAAGACACTAAACTCTCAAAACACTCTGAGAGACACTATTCTTCGTATGAAAATACAAAGAAACTCACACCTCACTCTATCACTCACTCAGAACAAAGAGAAGGACCGTAGTATATCCATGCCATGTAAAAATGGTATGAATCAGGAGGTAGGTGGAAAAGTTGGAGCTATCATTGGAAGGGTGCTGAAAGTGGATGTGGATGAGGAAGGCTGGGGTTGGGGTAGGTGTCTGAGAGTCCAGGTTGAAGTGGACTTATACAAACCATTGGTTCGAGGCAAGAGGATTACAGTAGGGGAGAAGTCTGCTTGGGTTGATTTTAAGTATGAGAGGCTGCAATCCTTCTGTTTTAAATGTGGTGTTCTAAACACAAGGGAAGAGTTGTTATGGGCAATCTAATGAAATCAAAGGTGGAAGTAATTCTCAGGTTCAATATGGACCTTGGCTAAGAGCACAACCAATGAACTCTAGTATTTTTGATGCCAAGAGATATGGTGGCAGGCAAAATTCAGATCACCGGAATCATTTTCAGGCCAGCAAGAGGAGGGGCAGGGATGATCAAGTTGATCAATCTGGTAGAGAGGATAAGGATGAGGATTCTGTGGCTTCTGGTGAGATCTCTACTCCTGAATTATCGGGTAATTTAAATTTTGAATTTTCTGATCCTTTATCTCATGAATTAAGGGCTGGAAAAGTTCAAATAATGATAAATTAAGCCAAATGGATAAACTTCCGGGGGATTGAATAGTCCTGAAAAGGGGGAGGAGATGAGAGGGGTAGAAGTCCTGTTATAAAGTCAGTTGGGGGTAGTGTGGAATTAAAGCAGCTGGAAAAAAACCATAACAAACTAGTGGCGTGACTAAGGAGATTAGGATGTCAACATGGAAGAAGAGAGCTAGAAATAAGACTTTGACTAATCTATCAAAGTCAGATGCAGAGATTGACAGCAGGAAAAGGAAAGAAGATAAAAGGTATGAGGGGGTGGAGTTACCAGTTTCTAAGAGGTCCAAGCAGGAAGTGGAAGGAATATGTCCATTAAGGAGAATTCAGTGGTGGAGGCTGCAATGCAGCTCCACCACCAGCCATGAATCTGTTAAGTGGAACTGTCGGGGGCTTGGGAACCCCCAGACAGTTCATGAGCTTCACCTTTGGGTGAAAAATAAGTTCCCACATTTTGTTTTCTTCATGGAAACAAAGTGTAGAAAGAGCAGAGTGGATTATGTGAGAAATAAGTTGGGTTATGATTGTAGTATTATGGTGGACAGTAGAGGTTTAAGTGGAGGGTTAGCCTTTTTTGGCATAGTTCAAAGGAAGTTTGTCTGAATTCTTATAGTCAGAATCATATCTCTGTTACATTTCTAGAAGAAGAGAGTAATAGACAGGTGGTGCTTACAGGTTTTTATGGCTTTCCAAGTACTGCTCATAGAGATGAAGGTTGGAATTGCTTCAACATATTAATCCAAGTGTGAATATAGCGTGGCTTTGTATGGGAGATTTCAATGAAATCCTCCATCAACATGAAAAGTATGGAGCTTCTCTCAGACCTTATCAACAGATGGAGAAATTCAGATTGGGTGTGGAGGAGTGTGGGTTGAGTGATATGGGGTATTCTGGAAATAAATACACTTGGTTAATAATAGAGAAGGCTTTCTTTTGTTAAGGAAAGGTTGGACAGGGTTTTTGGGAATAGGATGCTTGTGGAATGTTTCCATAGTATATCTGTTCTCACTCTTCCAGCCCAGTCATCAGATCATAGTCCTTTGGTGGTTGAGGTTAGAAAGGAGAGGCAAGAAGGGTTTAATATAAATAGGCCTTTTAGATATGAAGTGAGCTGGGACAATAATGAAGACTGTAAGAAGCTGGTTGAAGATTCATGGAGGAGATCAATTCAGTGTAGTTCAAAGGTAGAGTCATTGCAAAGGGGTTGCAGTTATGTAAAGATTCTTTGATTAAGTGGAGGAAAAAAGAGTCCAGGAAGGGGAAAGGGGTTATTCTAAATATATTAAAAGAAATCTCCATCTTGTAGGTTACTAATACAGGTAGCCTTAATGCATGCATTAAAGAGAAACAAAAAGAGGTGGAGAGGTTACTGGAAGAGGATAATCTGAAATGGAAACAACGACTAAGCAAAAGTGATTGCAAGAAGGAGATGGGAATACAAAGTTTTTTCATGCTTGTGCTAGCCAAAGGAGAAGGGTGAATGCTATAAAAACTGTTGAGAAGGAAGATGGAGTTGTGACAAGTTCAGATGAGGAAATTGTAGGATTGTTTTTAAGCTATTATCAGGGATTGTTTGCTACCTCAAATCCTATGAATATAGCTGAATGTGTTGGGCCTTTGAAGACTAAGATAACTGAAGATATGAATGTGTCCTTGACCAAGAGGTTCTCAGAGGAAGAAGTGAAAGTAGCAGTCTTTCAAATGAATCCTATGAGCTCACCAGGGCCTGATGGTTTCCCAGCTGGCTTTTATCAAAGTCATTGGGACACAGTAGGTAGGGAAGTCACTAAAGCCGTGCTAGAGGTGCTTAATTCAGATGGTGATGTAAGACCAATAAATAGCACCTATATTGTTCTTATCCCTAAGAAGAGAAATGCTAGGAAAGTTGCTGAATTCAGACCAATATCACTCTGCAATGTCATCTATAAGATAATCTCTAAAGTATTGGCTAACAGGCTGAAAGGAGTGCTACCAAGAAATTATATCTCCAACTCAGAGTGCTTTTGTTCCTGGAAGGCTCATTATGGATAATGTGATTGTGGCCTATGAAGCTATGCACACAATGGACAAGAAGCTAAAAGGCAGAAATGGTTTTATGGCTTTAAAGCTTGATATGAGCAAAGCATATGATAGAGTGGATGCATGCAGTTATGGTGAAGATGGGTTTTCATTCGAAGTGGATAAGTTTAATTATGAAGTGCATCAACTCAGTGACTTATTCCATACTCATTAATGGTTCTCCTCAAACTTCTTTCCAAGCTTCAAGGGGTATTAGGCAAGGTGACCCATTGTCACCTTACTTATTTATTCTATGTTCAGAAGCTTTAAGTGCTCTTCTCAATCAAGCTGAGGAAACAAAAATGATCACTGGTATTCCAATAGCCAGTGGTAAAATTTCTATTAACCATTTGTTTTTTCAGATGACAGCTTGTTGTTTTGAAAAGAAAATGCTTTGGAATGGAGTCGAATAAAGGAAATTCTTGGTCTTTATGAACAAGCATCTGGTCAAAGGCTTAATCGGACAAAACTTCTGTCCATTTTAGTAGAAACACAAAGGAGGAGGCAAAGAGGTTCATTTTGAGCATAGCAGGAGTAAGGTCCTCTAATTCTTCTGAAACTTATCTTGGTTTACCAGCCATAATAGGTAGATCAAAGAGGAGTGCTTTTAGCAATATTTTGGACAGGGTAAGAAGTAGAGTTAGCAACTGGAAAATGAGGTTTCTTTCTCAAGCTGGGAAGGAGATCTTGCTTAAGGCTGTCATTCAATCTCTGCCTACTTATTGTATGGGTGTGTTCAAACTTCCAAGATCTTTACTTAGAGATGTAAATAAAGTCATGAAGCAGTTTTGGTGGAATCAGAATAAGAGGGAGAGCAGTGTTCACTGGGTATCATGGAGGCAAATGGGAAATGCTAAGTTTGCTGGAGGGTTAGGCTTTCGAGAGTTGGAAAGCTTTAATATGGCTTTACTTGCAAAACAAGGATTCAGAATCATTCAAAGACCTGAAGCTTTGGCAAGTAAGATTTTAAAATTAAAATACTTCCCTCACTCTTCCTTCTTTGATGCCAGGAATTGGGTCTAACCCATCTTATATATGGAGGAGTATACATGCTGCAAAAAATTTAGTAGAAGAGGGATCTTTATGGAGAGTAGGTAATGGGGCTCATATAAGAATTTGGAGAGATAGATGGCTTCCACAACCATCTTCTTTTCAAATTCAAAGTCCAGTTCATATTCTAGGAAGTGAAGCTGTTGTGGCTGATCTGGTTGATCAAAGAACCAGAAGTTGGAATATTCTTTAATTGATGCTGTTTTTAACAGTTATGAAGCAGAAACTGTGAAGAAGATTCCTTTAAGTATTGTTAACTTGCCCTGACAGAATTATTTGGAGGTGTTCAAATAATGGTATGTTCTTGTCAAGAGTGCATATCATTTACATATGAAGATGGTGGAAAGGGAGAAAGGGCAGGGGTCGAGTTCTAATGTTAATAAGAGTTTATGGGTTAAGCTGTGGAAGCTGAATATTCCTAATGCAGCTAAAGTTTTTGTATGGAGGGCTTGTTTAGAATCTTTGCCAACAAAGGATAATCTGTTTAGAAGGAAAATTGTGGAGTCTTCAGCCTGCCCTTGTGTTTGATAAATACAGAAACAGTTGTTCATGTTTTGTGGGATTGTCCAGCAGCTAAGGATGTTTGGAGTGATTTCTCAAGGCAAGTTCAGAAGAGCAGTTTTACTTGTACTGGTTTTATGCAGCTGTTAATATATATGGAGGGATGTCTAGAGCAGGAGTTGTTGGAGAAGTTCTTATTGACAGCAAAGAAGATTTGGCAGAGGAAAACTTTTTCATTTTTGAAGAAGTTTTCTTCCATCCTAAGAAGGTTCTGCAGCAGGCCCAGCAACTTTTGACAGATTTCCATGACAGCAAAGTGTCTCAGCATGTCTCTAGAGGTCCAGCTGCAAGTAATAATTCGAATTGGACTCCCCACCATTAGATGTTTATAAAGTCAATTGGGATGCTGCAATTAAGCAAGATATTGGTAAGGTTGGTATTGGCATTGTCATAAGGGACTTTGAAGGAAGGGTAGTTGCAACTAGAAGCATGCAGAAATTTATGTTCACTGATGCCTTCACAGCTGAGTCTCAAGGAGCTTTACAAGCAGTTTGTTTTGCAAAAGAGATAGGATTGAGGAGGATCATTTTAGAAGGAGATGCACTTAATGTTGTTAATTCTTTAAAATCTGATTCTTCTGAGTACCACTATTCGGGTGTCCTGTTATGGGATGCTAAGGAGTATTTTGTCTCAATTTGTTTCGTGGGATATTGTCCATGTGAGGAGGCATGTTAATATGGCTGCACATGTTTTAGCCAAATATGGCTTAAGTAGTGATGAGGATGAAGTTAGATTGGAGGATAGTCATTCATGTATTATTCTTTTTATTTGATTGCTTATATTGAATAAAGGTTTATTTGATTCAAAAAAAAAAAAAAGATAAATATTACATGGATCTTATAACAATTTTGATTTTGATATTGATATTCATATGAATTGTATTTTCGGATGATCATAATGTGATAAGGCCATGTATGATATTTCTTATGCGAAAAGGATCCGTGAACTACATTTATGTACCACGTGACCCCGTACCACCGTCCATTTCGCGATCTGGTTTTCTTATTGAGAGAAGAAAAGTCACATATCTTAATTACACGTGTCCACACAACAGGGCTCACCTATCTTCGTCGACACAAAAATAGAAACAAAGGTAAAGCCACTAATCCTGTACGTGTTCTTGTGGCCCAAATGTCCAACAACCTCAAAACAGCATCCAACCTTCCTTGAATTACACGAAAAATCTCTCTTTACGAAGCCCATGTATAGTACTGCCCACTGCCCAGCTTGAGAGCTCACCACCCTCCCTCATTTCAAGTTCTTCAAAAATCGCACCGCAACATTCTTCATCTCTCGCCTTTCACACTTGCTCCCTTTCTGTAACAATGGCGTCCCATCTCGGCGTCAATCCACGCGTCTCGCACCTCCATCCATACAAGCACGAGTACAGGCACCCATTTCATCAATTACCGGCACTAGAGAAAGTGCTACTGGTCCAGGGAGCAAGAAAGAGGAGAGGAGGAGGACGGTTGAGAGCTAAGGTTCCTGATGGCGGGGACTCGTACTTGGACATGTGGAAGAATGCAGTGGATAGAGAGAGGAAGGCCATCGACTTCCAGAAGATCGTCGAGAACTCCGCTGGGACTGATAATCGGAGCTTGGAGGAATTCGAGAAGAAGAGCGAGGAGTTCCAGAAGATTCTGGAAGTCCCCAAGGAGGAGCGGGATCGGGTCCAGCGAATGCAAGTGATCGATCGGGCCGCCGCAGCCATTGCCGCGGCACGCTCGATTCTTGAGGAGAACGGGTCTAAGCCGCAGGGCGGGAGCTCCGGCGATTTCGGGACTTCGGGGGTGAGTGGCGATGCTAATCAAGAAGGTAATCGGACTTCCTGTTGAGTGTTTAGTTTTTGAATTTTTAGTCTGAACTTGGATTGGTGCGAGGAATTGTTTAATTATGTCTTTCTAATTAGGAATTTTTTCAAATGGGGCCAGAATATTCGAGGTCAAGTAATAAAATGAGAAATTTGTGGGTAATATATCATCGTTGGCGCTTGGTCAGTGTAAGTGTATGTATGAACATATTTTATCAAGGCCATGCTTCCGAATACAAATAATGTTCTTCATCATTAATCATTCCGTAAAAATCTAAGTTGACAACATGGTGATATTTGGTTTTGGGAGAAAATGAGAAATTGAACATTGGCGAGAAGCAATACTTACAAAAAATATATAAAAATAAAATAAAAGAATATTAGAGGCACATTTGGGTTGGTCTGTAATTGGATCACCTTACATGTTGTACTATTTGTGACTCATGTTGACATTCTCTCCTTTATGAAAAAAAAAAAATGATTTCATAAAAAGAGACTTGAAGCCAAAAAAATATCTGTATCACAAACTTATATGTTCCCTATACTTCGCCGAAGGTGATTATCGGTGACTCTCTAATGCAGGCAATTCCATTTTAGTTTCGATGGTGGTAGTTTTCTTGTGCTAATATTTGAGCCAATGTGCTTCATAATGCAAATTGTTCCTTTCAATTTAACCAGGTACTCCAGGCCGGAGCATATTCGTGTCTCGAGCAGAAAGTTCTGGAAATGGAACTCCTGGTCCAGATTTTTGGTCGTGGTCACCTCCTGTAGATGGTGATAGAAGTTCAGATGGTGTTAATGACACGATGATAGCTGGAATATCTTCTGTGTATCCAATACCAACCAACCCGATTGTTGAGAAAGAACGGTCTGTGGGGTTTCTCTCAATCCCATTTGAGAGTAAACTCTCTGAAAACAGCCGCAACCCTCCTCTTCCACCCCTTCAGTCATTGATTGAGGTTGAGAAAGTTGAAGCCTCTGAGTCTGGTCCGGTGACCCCTTCCTTAAAAGAGGAACAGGAACTTGGCTTTCAATTTTTTGCACATGCAGCAGAAGTAGCTCTTGCTCTTCATAAGGTGGACGAGCCTGCATCCCATGGAGTGAATCCTGAGGGGTCAAAGTGGTGGAAGGAGACGGGTGTTGAGCAAAGACCTGATGGTGTGATTTGCAGGTGGACAATGTCCAGGGGTGTTAGTGCTGACCAAAGTGTTGAGTGGCAAGAGAAGTTCTGGGAGGCTGCTGATGAGTTTGGCTACAAGGAACTTGGTTCAGAAAAATCTGGACGTGATGCAACAGGAAATGTTTGGCGCGAATATTGGAGAGAATCAATGTGTCAGGTTAGAAAGAATCTCTTCTTGAACTACGACTCTCTTACAAATTTAGGATTATTCAAATTGAATTTGCCTGTCTGATTTATGGCAGCGAGGTAACCCTAGTTTGTGTTAGATGATGGCTCCAATGGGTTACCTTGCTACAATATGTAGCTTAATCAAACTGTAGGCTACATCATTTGTTTCAAGTACCATGAGAAGCATGCAACGGGGATTGAATTGAGGGCATTGGTATATAGTGCAGCGTTGCAAATTTAGTATTGTACAAATCAACATGTGAGGGGACCCCAATTAGCTGATGAGCCAACCCAAACTTTAATTTAAATCAATACTTAGCTGAGTTGAGCTTTAATTGGTGGCTCATACTGCATGATTATTTGCTGCCTTCACTAACATTGAACCTGGTAGAACTTGTTGAAAGGTTTTTAATATTATTTGCTACAATCTCTAGAGATTTTTTGTTTGTTTGTGGGTTTTACTTTTGTTCTTCACTTTTGCCATTTTCTTTTTCATCTTCTTGCTTTATTTTCTTTAAATTTCAACAATATAAGTTGCATGGACATGGGTTACATTCTAAATGCTTGCTTCTGTTTTCCCTATTTTTTCTGCAGTCTAAAAGATAAAACTGTTTTGATGCTTTGTTTGTATATTTCCTTTTGATTCCGGCAAAATAGAGTGGAGAGAACTGAAGTCTTGATTTTAATTTGTGCAGGATCGTGGGCTTGTTCATCTTGAGAAAACTGCAGACAAGTGGGGAAAGAATGGAAAAGGTGATGAATGGCAAGAGAAATGGTGGGAACATTACAGTGCCTCTGGCCAAGCAGAAAAATGGGCACACAAGTGGTGCAGCATTGATCCAAACACACAACTGGAGGCTGGACATGCCCATGTTTGGCATGAAAGGTATCGAACCTCATGTTTAAATTGCATAAAATTTGATACTCTAGTCCTCTAAACTTGTGCACTTATAAAAATGACAATCCTAGAGTGGCCATTGACATTTTGACCCGTTGAAGATTCTTTGGAGATAAAAGTAGATAGCATTTGGATGAAATTTAAAAACCACTGTTAGTTTGCACAACTTAAAAACCATGTACTTAACAGTGAATTGTATAATTGGCACTACTTTTATTTTATTAAATTTCTGAGAATTTGAATTGTTGGAGTAGCATTTTTTTGGAGTTTGTTCTTTTGGGGGGATCCAGAAAAGCATGCTAAATAGAGGTTGTTTCGATTACTTCTTTAGAGGGTGCAACATGGAGGGTGGCCGGGTTAAATAGTTACAACCTTCCTTCCTTGAGATGTAGCTTAAAGCACACGGCATGTGCTCACATTTCTCATATGTCATGTTTCATGTTGTCTTCCTATCCTGCCAAATTCTCTGTGATACCCCATTATGATAAGTGATAAGGTTAGGAGGTATATGGGATCTCACATTATTTGGGAAGGAGAAGTTCTTGCTCTTTATAGATGTTTCAATGGGGCTTCAATTGTATTATTGACTAGTGATTTTGGAGTATACGCTATCTAGCTTGGGCCTTCTATAGGGGTGTTACATTCTCATACAAGGAGTTTATAGTTGCTCACTAATTCAAAATCTGTCAACAAATGGTTACCTCTCAAAGATCACAACTTATTTTGCTATTTTCCAGGTAAAATTGTTCCCAGATTTATATGTGGTCTTTTGATACAATTGACAGGTGGGGTGAGACTTATGATGGACATGGTGGCAGCATGAAATACACTGACAAATGGGCTGAACGTTGTGAGGGTGATGGTTGGACAAAGTGGGGTGATAAATGGGATGAAAACTTTGATCCCAATGGTCATGGTGTCAAACAGGGAGAGACTTGGTGGGAAGGCCATTACGATGAGAGGTGGAATCGAACATGGGGTGAGCGCCACAATGGCTCTGGATGGGTTCACAAGTATGGGAAGAGCAGCAGTGGAGAGCACTGGGACACTCACGTGCAACAAGATACATGGTATGAAAGATACCCTCACTACGGTTTTTATCACTGCTTTGATAACTCTGTCCAGCTGCGGGAAGTTCGGAATCCATCTGAGCTGTCATAAACTATGTACTTCATCTTATTTTGTTATTAACATTACTAGTTTATACTTTTACCTTTGTTGCTGCAAAGGATGGCAGTATATGTTACATGTTTCATGGTTCCTCAGTACATATGTTCATCGTAAGTCACAGAGCCCTTTCCCTATATGGTCACGCTATGAGGTGCTCTACCTTCCTTGTCAATACGGGTTTTGAACCCCTGTGATCTGCTTTGTGAGTTTGCAACCCACTTTACTGATTAATAATAGCTAATCTTGTTTTGCAAGAGAAAAAACTTTGTCAATATGATGTAGCTGTGCGTATTTATTCTGGTTCAAAGAAACAAACAAGTGAGGCGGAAAATAAGAGCTCGATTTATTTTATCCAAAGGATCGGATAGAGCATAAGTTTAATCCAATCAACAATAATTACTGAGTTTTGGATGATTGTGCAACAGTAGTGGTTGCCATACGACACAACACGATTAAAATGACATTCAATGAAAAGCGAAAGAGTTGATAAAAAGATAGTGAATCAGGGGGTGTAGTGTGTCAATATGATGATCTTTTGAGGGGTGAGGTGTAAAATGCTTGGTAGTTGAAGGGTGCAAAATGTATTTTATTATTATTTATATAAGTCAGGACTTTTTTATGTTCTTGTGAAAGAATGATATTTTTTCGAAGAATATAAAAAGTAATTTTAAAACCTCAGGTAATTTCGAGGAATACATTCCATTGATCATTTCTAGAGTTTTTTTCTGAAGAAAAAGGAAGTAATTTGAAAGGGTCAAACAATTTAGAAAGTTTCAAGGTTTCAGGTATTAGGAATGGTATGCGCTTCCAAGTATTGGGTCAATGATTGTTTATGCATAGGAGAGGTTTCGATTTTGCAATATGAGCTAAGCACTGATGTAAATAACTTAAGGATGTCGATGTTTGATAAAGTATATGACTTAGTAAATGAAATTAGGAAAAGTGAAGTATGCATGAAGATGACAGTCCTATCATTATATCCCATTTATTGGTAGATGACTCTAGTGTAATTACATTTCCATAAAGTGTCCAATCAACATTATACCGTGTGCATTAGTGATCTTGTAACTTGATGGAATTTGTCATATTTTTATTTATTTATCTATTTTTTTTAGTGAGGGATAAAGAATATCTTTGTGCAGGTCACGCCGGTCTGTAATGAAAATCGGCATCCAATACAAACAAGACACGTAGACATCAGTTTGAGCTCCAATGCCACCGCAATGCATAGGAAACCCTCTGATTCGATTCCCTCTCCCACGACCTCTCCTCTCCCCTCTCCCTCTGATTCGATTCCTCTCCCACGAAGCCCTCGAGCCCTAGCCCCTCCCCTCACCCCCTCCCATCGGAATGCCCTAGCCCCATCACCCCCTCCTTCCCTCCCATCGATTCCGAAGCCCCAGCCCCATCACCCCCTCCTTCCCTCCCAGCGATTCCGNTGTAACCATCATATAATATATATTATCACTGGCATATATGTAACCACTAGCATATGAATTATTATCACAAATATATATAATCAAATATATAAATAAGTTACTAAGTTAGACACTAACATATTATCATCACTAACATACATAAATTATAATCAAATACTATATCACTATATGATACTATTATATATATGCTAATACTAATCCTATTAGTAATCCACTTTAAGTCTATATATGAATAACTAACATAAATCACTATAGAATTAGTAGTTATACAATACTATATCACTATATGTTACTATAAGGATATAGTAATACTAATATTATTAGTGATATAATTATACTAATAGTTATATTAATACTATTATATAGTTATACTAAATTACTATAACTAATACTATTATTTATACTAATTAATACTAATATAGTTATACTAAATCATAACTAATACTAATATATAGTTATACTTATATTAATACTATTATATATGTAAGGGGTTTTTTATTTTCTCAAGCCTAAGGTCCAGGAACACAGGCCCAGACGCTGGATGCATGAACTAAATAGATAATTCCCTTGGCCCACGAGGGGACTCTAGGTCTTAAGAAAGGTTTGAACAAGTAGACGAACCGTACAGGCGAGAGATCTATAACCTTTTTCACAATAAGCAAAGAGGGAATGGCGACCTGACGTATCGCACCTGTCATATGCATACAAGACAGGGGCCATGTCGCATTTATAACACCTAACAGATGGCGTAGCGGAGACGACATGTACCTCTAACATTATTTATATATATCAAATTTGTTTTAAAATATATCCAAAACTAAATCAGTTGCACTCCTATCCACATATATATATATATATAAACATTATTTATAGATAATTATATATAATTTCAGTGTTATAATAAGCTGCGAGATCTCTTCATTTGTTGTTCCCCTTTCAAGGCTAGTTTTTACTTCTTGCCCACCCGTTCTGATTGGAAGAGTTTATTAATCAATGGAGTTCAACCAACGGAGTGCAGTCCAAATGAAGGATTCGATTCAACTTCAATCGACTACGTCTTATCAAGTGAGTGCTCCCTAGAGTTACAAATTAAGGCTAGGTTGTGATAGATCGATCTTGTAGAGTTCTTGATTCAATTTTTTTTATTTAAAATAAGAGATAAATAAAATAAGTGAATCCAACAATATTTTAAAATAGAATTCACAACAGTGCATATTATTTAATTTTAACGTTCTAATATTATTTTGTAGGGTTGTATTTATCAAAATTTCAAATATTAGGAACTCTTATATTTTGATGGTTTAATTTGATTTGAAGATAGATAAATATTACATGATTGAATGCAATTTCATTGAGAGGAATACTTCCATCAAATGATTGAATAGCTACTATACTTCTATAAAAAAACCATGGCCTTCCCAGCATAATTTTCTCCATGTCTAACTGAAATTGGAACTCAATTAGAAACCTATGATCACCCATATCTTTAAAGGAAACCCATCCATCCAGCTTCCAAATCTGTGACATGGTGTTTTTGAAAGCTTCTTTATTGGCTCCTCTCTCCGTGATTATCAGAGTAAGAAGGCAATGTTTACCTCGAATGTCATCCTCCTCGACTACTTCATCAGGCAGCACCAAAACTTCATTCTCCACATCTGTTAATTGGAAACTCTCCCAACGCTTATTCAATTCCGCTTCTACCATCTTCACTAAGAACAAAAGACACTAAACTCTCAAAACACTCTGAGAGACACTATTCTTCGTATGAAAATACAAAGAAACTCACACCTCACTCTATCACTCACTCAGAACAAAGAGAAGGACCGTAGTATATCCATGCCATGTAAAAATGGTATGAATCAGGAGGTAGGTGGAAAAGTTGGAGCTATCATTGGAAGGGTGCTGAAAGTGGATGTGGATGAGGAAGGCTGGGGTTGGGGTAGGTGTCTGAGAGTCCAGGTTGAAGTGGACTTATACAAACCATTGGTTCGAGGCAAGAGGATTACAGTAGGGGAGAAGTCTGCTTGGGTTGATTTTAAGTATGAGAGGCTGCAATCCTTCTGTTTTAAATGTGGTGTTCTGAAACACAAGGGAATGAGTTTTTCTGGGCAATCTAATGATATCAAAGGTGGAGGTAATTCTCAGGTTCAATATGGACCTTGGCTAAGAGCACAACCAATGAACTCTAGTATTTTTGATGCCAAGAGATATGGTGGCAGGCAAAATTCAGATCACCGGAATCATTTTCAGGCCAACAAGAGGAGGGGCAGGGATGATCAAGTTGATCAATTTGGTAGAGAGGATAAGGATGAGGATTCTGTGGCTTCTGGTGAGATCTCTACTCCTGAATTATCGGATGATTTAAATTTTGAATTTTCTGATCCTTTATCTCATGAATTAAGGGCTGGAAAAGTTCAAATAATTGATAAATTAAGCCAAATGGATAAACTTCCGGGGGGATTGAATAGTCCTGAAAAGGGGGAGGAGATGAGAGGGGTAGAAGTCCCTGTTATAAAGTCAGTTGGGGGTAGTGTGGGAATTAAAAGCCAGCTGGAAAAAAACCATAAACAAACTAGTGGCATGACTAAGGAGATTAGGATGTCAACATGGAAGAAGAGAGCTAGAAATAAGACTTTGACTAATCTATCAAAGTCAGATGCAGAGATTGACAGCAGGAAAAGGAAAGAAGATAAAAGGTATGAGGGGGTGGAGTTACCAGTTTCTAAGAGGTCCAAGCATGGAAGTGGAAGGAATATGTCCATTAAGGAGAATTCAGTGGTGGAGGCTGCAATGCAGCTCCACCACCAGCCATGAATCTGTTAAGTCGGAACTGTCGGGGGCTTGGGAACCCCCAGACAGTTCATGAGCTTCACCTTTGGGTGAAAAATAAGTTCCCACATTTTGTTTTCTTCATGGAAACAAAGTGTAGAAAGAGCAGAGTGGATTATGTGAGAAATAAGTTGGGTTATGATTGTAGTATTATGGTGGACAGTAGAGGTTTAAGTGGAGGGTTAGCCTTTTTTTGGCATAGTTCAAAGGAAGTTTGTCTGAATTCTTATAGTCAGAATCATATCTCTGTTACATTTCTAGAAGAAGAGAGTAATAGACAGGTGGTGCTTACAGGTTTTTATGGCTTTCCAAGTATTGCTCATAGAGATGAAGGTTGGAAATTGCTTCAACATATTAATCCAAGTGTGAATATAGCGTGGCTTTGTATGGGATATTTCAATGAAATCCTCCATCAACATGAAAAGTATGGAGCTTCTCTCAGACCTTATCAACAGATGGAGAAATTCAGATTGGGTGTGGAGGAGTGTAGGTTGAGTGATATGGGGTATTCTGGAAATAAATACACTTGGTGTAATAACAAAGAAGGCTCTTCCTTTGTTAAGGAAAGACTGGACAGGGTTTTTGGGAATAGGATGCTTGTGGAATGTTTCCATAGTATATCTGTTCTCACTCTTCCAGCCCAGTCATCAGATCATAATCCTTTGGTGGTTGAGGTTAGAAAGGAGAGGCAAGAAGGGCTTAATATAAGCAGGTCTTTTAGATATGAAGTGAGCTGGGACAATAATGAAGACTGTAAGAAGCTGGTTGAAGATTCATGGAGGAGATCAATTCAGTGTAGTTCAAAGGTAGAGTCAGTTGCAAAGGGGCTGCAATTATGTAAAGATTCTTTGATTAAGTGGAGGAAAAAAGTGACCAGGAAGGGGAAAGGGGTTATTCTAAATATATTAAAAGAAATCTCCATCTTGCAGGCTACTAATACAGGTAGCCTTAATGCATGCATTAAAGAGAAACAAAAAGAGGTGGAGAGGTTACTGAAAGAGGATAATCTGAAATGGAAACAACGAGCTAAGCAAAAGTGGTTGCAAGAAGGAGATAGGAATACAAAGTTTTTTCATGCTTGTGCTAGCCAAAGAAGAAGGGTGAATGCTATAAAAACTGTTGAGAGGGAAGATGGAGTTGTGACAAGCTCAGTTGAGGAAATTGCAGGATTGTTTTTAAGCTATTATCAGGGATTGTTTGCCACCTCAAATCCTTTGAATATAGCTGATTGTGTTGGGCCTTTGAAGACTAAGATAACTGAAGATATGAATGTGTCCTTGACCAAGAGGTTCTCAGAGGAAGAAGTGAAAGTAGCAGTCTTTCAAATGAATCCTATGAGCTCACCAGGGCTTGATGGTTTCCCAGCTGGCTTTTATCAAAGTCATTGGGACACAGTAGGTAGGGAAGTCACTAAAACCGTGCTAGAGGTGCTTAATTCAGATGGTGATGTAAGACCAATAAATAGAACCTATATTGTTCTTATCCCTAAGAAGAGAAATGCTAGGAAAGTTGCTGAATTCAGACCAATATCACTCTGCAATGTCATCTATAAGATAATCTCTAAAGTATTGGCTAACAGGCTGAAAGGAGTGCTCCAAGAAATTATATCTCCAACTCAGAGTGCTTTTGTTCCTGGAAGGCTCATTATGGATAATTTGATTGTGGCCTATGAAGCTATGCACACAATGGACAAGAAGCTAAAAGGCAGAAATGGTTTTATGGCTTTAA
Source organism: Carya cathayensis (assembly GCA_011037825.1). NCBI lineage: Eukaryota > Viridiplantae > Streptophyta > Magnoliopsida > Fagales > Juglandaceae > Carya > Carya cathayensis. Next base: position 720,831 of record QGSO01000169.1, read on the forward strand.
AGCTTGATATGAGCAAAGCATATGATAGAGTGGATGCATGCAGTTATGGTGAAGATGGGTTTTCATTCGAAGTGGATAAGTTTAATTATGAAGTGCATCAACTCAGTGACTTATTCCATACTCATTAATGGTTCTCCTCAAACTTCTTTCCAAGCTTCAAGGGGTATTAGGCAAGGTGACCCATTGTCACCTTACTTATTTATTCTATGTTCAGAAGCTTTCAGTGCTCTTCTCAATCAAGCTGAGGAAACAAAAATGATCACTGGTATTCCTATAGCCAGTGGTAAAATTTCTATTAACCATTTATTTTTTGCAGATGATAGCTTGTTGTTTTGCAAAGCAAATGCATTGGAATGAGGTCGAATAAAGGAAATTCTTGGTCTTTATGACCAAGCATCTAGTCAAAGGCTTAATCTAGACAAAACTTCTGTCCATTTCAGTAGAAACACAAAGGAAGAGGCAAAGAGGTTCATTTTGAGGATAGCAGGAGTAAGGTCCTCTAATTCTATTGAAACTTATCTTGGTTTACCAGCCATAATAGGTAGATTAAAGAGGAGTGCTTTTAGCAATATTTTGGACAGGGTAAGAAGTATAGTTAAGAACTGGAAAATGAGGTTTCTTTCTCAAGTTGGGAAGGAGATCTTGCTTAAGGCTGTCATTCAATCTCTGCCTACTTATTGTATGGGTGTGTTCAAACTTCCAAGATCTTTACTTAGAGATGTCAATAAAGTCATGAAGCAGTTTTGGTGGAATCAGAATAAGAGGGAGAGCAGTGTTCACTGGGTATCATGGAGACAAATGGGAAATGCTAAGTTTGCTGGAGGGTTAGGCTTTCGATAGTTGGAAAGCTTTAATATGGCTTTACTTGCAAAACAAGGATTCAGAATCATTCAAAGACTTGAAGCTTTGGCAAGTAAGATTTTAAAATTAAAATACTTCCCTCACTCTTCCTTCTTTGATGCCAGGATTGGGTCTAACCCATCTTATATATGGAGGAGTATAGATGCTGCAAAAAATTTAGTAGAAGAGGGATCTTTATGGAGAGTAGGTAATGGGGCTCATATAAGATCCACAACCATCTTCTTTTCAAATTCAAAGTCCAGTTCATATTCTAGGAAGTGAAGCTGTTGTGGTTGATCTGGTTGATCCAAGAACCAGAAGTTGGAATACTTCTTTAATTGATGCTGTTTTTAACAGTTATGAAGCAGAAACTGTGAAGAAGATTCCTTTAAGTATTGTTAACTGCCCTGACAGAATTATTTGGAGGTGTTCAAATAATGGTATGTTCTTTGTCAAGAGTGCATATCATTTACATATGAAGATGGTGGAAAGGGAGAAAGGGCAGGGGTCGAGTTCTAATGTTAATAAGAGTTTATGGGTTAAGCTGTGGAAGCTGAATATTCCTAATGCAGCTAAAGTTTTTGTATGGAGGGCTTGTTTAGAATCTTTGCCAACAAAGGATAATCTGTTTAGAAGGAAAATTGTGGAGTCTTCAGCCTGCCCCTTGTGTTTGATAAATACAGAAACAGTTGTTCATGTTTTGTGGGATTGTCCAGCAGCTAAGGATGTTTGGAGTGATTTCTCAATGCAAGTTCAGAAGAGCAGTTTTACTTGTACTGGTTTTATGCAACTATTAATATATATGGAGGGATGTCTAGAGCAGGAGTTGTTGGAGAAGTTCTTATTGACAGCAAAGAAGATTTGGCAGAGGATAAACTTTTTCATTTTTGAAGAAGTTTTCTTCCATCCTAAGAAGGTTCTGCAGCAGGCCCAGCAACTTTTGACAGATTTCCATGACAGCAAAGTGTCTCAGCATGTCTCTAGAGGTCCAGCTGCAAGTAACAATTCGAATTGGACTCCACCACCATTAGATGTTTATAAAGTCAATTGGGATGCTGCAATTAAGCAAGATATTGGTAAGGTTGGTATTGGCATTATCATAAGGGACTTTGAAGGAAGGGTAGTTGCAACTAGAAGCATGTAGAAATTTATGTTCACTGATGCCTTCACAGCTGAGTCTCAAGGAGCCTTACAAGCAGTTTGTTTTGCAAAAGAGATAGGATTGAGGAGGATCATTTTAGAAGGAGATGCACTTAATGTTGTTAATTCATTAAAATCTGATTCTTCTGAGTACCACTATTCGGGTGTCCTGTTATGGGATGCTAAGGGTATTTTGTCTCAATTTGTTTCGTGGGATATTGTCCATGTGAGGAGGCATGTTAATATGGCTGCACATGTTTTAGCCAAATATGGCTTAAGTAGTGATGAGGATGAAGTTAGATTGGAGGATAGTCATTCATGTATTATTCTTTTTATTTGATTGCTTATATTGAATAAAGGTTTATTTGATTCAAAAAAAAAAAAAAGATAAATATTACATGGATCTTATAACAATTTTGATTTTGATATTGATATTCATATGAATTGTATTTTCGGATGATCATAATGTGATAAGGCCATGTATGATATTTCTTATGCGAAAAGGATCCGTGAACTACATTTATGTACCACGTGACCCCGTACCACCGTCCATTTCGCGATCTGGTTTTCTTATTGAGAGAAGAAAAGTCACATATCTTAATTACACGTGTCCACACAACAGGGCTCACCTATCTTCGTCGACACAAAAATAGAAACAAAGGTAAAGCCACTAATCCTGTACGTGTTCTTGTGGCCCAAATGTCCAACAACCTCAAAACAGCATCCCAACCTTCCTTGAATTACACGAAAAATCTCTCTTTACGAAGCCCATGTATAGTACTGCCCACTGCCCAGCTTGAGAGCTCACCACCCTCCCTCATTTCAAGTTCTTCAAAAATCGCACCGCAACATTCTTCATCTCTCGCCTTTCACACTTGCTCCCTTTCTGTAACAATGGCGTCCCATCTCGGCGTCAATCCACGCGTCTCGCACCTCCATCCATACAAGCACGAGTACAGGCACCCATTTCATCAATTACCGGCACTAGAGAAAGTGCTACTGGTCCAGGGAGCAAGAAGGAGGAGAGGAGGAGGACGGTTGAGAGCTAAGGTTCCTGATGGCGGGGACTCGTACTTGGACATGTGGAAGAATGCAGTGGATAGAGAGAGGAAGGCCATCGACTTCCAGAAGATCGTCGAGAACTCCGCTGGGACTGATAATCGGAGCTTGGAGGAATTCGAGAAGAAGAGCGAGGAGTTCCAGAAGATTCTGGAAGTCCCCAAGGAGGAGCGGGATCGGGTCCAGCGAATGCAAGTGATCGATCGGGCCGCCGCAGCCATTGCCGCGGCACGCTCGATTCTTGAGGAGAACGGGTCTAAGCCGCAGGGCGGGAGCTCCGGCGATTTCGGGACTTCGGGGGTGAGTGGCGATGCTAATCAAGAAGGTAATCGGACTTCCTGTTGAGTGTTTAGTTTTTGAATTTTTAGTCTGAACTTGGATTGGTGCGAGGAATTGTTTAATTATGTCTTTCTAATTAGGAATTTTTTCAAATGGGGCCAGAATATTCGAGGTCAAGTAATAAAATGAGAAATTTGTGGGTAATATATCATCGTTGGCGCTTGGTCAGTGTAAGTGTATGTATGAACATATTTTATCAAGGCCATGCTTCCGAATACAAATAATGTTCTTCATCATTAATCATTACGTAAAAATCTAAGTTGACAACATGGTGATATTTGGTTTTGGGGGAAAATGAGAAATTGAACATTGGCGAGAAGCAATACTTACAAAAAATATATAAAAATAAAATAAAAGAATATTAGAGGCACATTTGGGTTGGTCTGTAATTGGATCACCTTACATGTTGTACTATTTGTGACTCATGTTGACATTCTCTCCTTTATGAAAAAAAAAAAATGATTTCATAAAAAGAGACTTGAAGCCAAAAAAATATCTGTATCACAAACTTATATGTTCCCTATACTTCGCCGAAGGTGATTATCGGTGACTCTCTAATGCAGGCAATTCCATTTTAGTTTCGATGGTGGTAGTTTTCTTGTGCTAATATTTGAGCCAATGTGCTTCATAATGCAAATTGTTCCTTTCAATTTAACCAGGTACTCCAGGCCGGAGCATATTCGTGTCTCGAGCAGAAAGTTCTGGAAATGGAACTCCTGGTCCAGATTTTTGGTCGTGGTCACCTCCTGTAGATGGTGATAGAAGTTCAGATGGTGTTAATGACACGATGATAGCTGGAATATCTTCTGTGTATCCAATACCAACCAACCCGATTGTTGAGAAAGAACGGTCTGTGGGGTTTCTCTCAATCCCATTTGAGAGTAAACTCTCTGAAAACAGCCGCAACCCTCCTCTTCCACCCCTTCAGTCATTGATTGAGGTTGAGAAAGTTGAAGCCTCTGAGTCTGGTCCGGTGACCCCTTCCTTAAAAGAGGAACAGGAACTTGGCTTTCAATTTTTTGCACATGCAGCAGAAGTAGCTCTTGCTCTTCATAAGGTGGACGAGCCTGCATCCCATGGAGTGAATCCTGAGGGGTCAAAGTGGTGGAAGGAGACGGGTGTTGAGCAAAGACCTGATGGTGTGATTTGCAGGTGGACAATGTCCAGGGGTGTTAGTGCTGACCAAAGTGTTGAGTGGCAAGAGAAGTTCTGGGAGGCTGCTGATGAGTTTGGCTACAAGGAACTTGGTTCAGAAAAATCTGGACGTGATGCAACAGGAAATGTTTGGCGCGAATATTGGAGAGAATCAATGTGTCAGGTTAGAAAGAATCTCTTCTTGAACTACGACTCTCTTACAAATTTAGGATTATTCAAATTGAATTTGCCTGTCTGATTTATGGCAGCGAGGTAACCCTAGTTTGTGTTAGATGATGGCTCCAATGGGTTACCTTGCTACAATATGTAGCTTAATCAAACTGTAGGCTACATCATTTGTTTCAAGTACCATGAGAAGCATGCAACGGGGATTGAATTGAGGGCATTGGTATATAGTGCAGCGTTGCAAATTTAGTATTGTACAAATCAACATGTGAGGGGACCCCAATTAGCTGATGAGCCAACCCAAACTTTAATTTAAATCAATACTTAGCTGAGTTGAGCTTTAATTGGTGGCTCATACTGCATGATTATTTGCTGCCTTCACTAACATTGAACCTGGTAGAACTTGTTGAAAGGTTTTTAATATTATTTGCTACAATCTCTAGAGATTTTTTGTTTGTTTGTGGGTTTTACTTTTGTTCTTCACTTTTGCCATTTTCTTTTTCATCTTCTTGCTTTATTTTCTTTAAATTTCAACAATATAAGTTGCATGGACATGGGTTACATTCTAAATGCTTGCTTCTGTTTTCCCTATTTTTTCTGCAGTCTAAAAGATAAAACTGTTTTGATGCTTTGTTTGTATATTTCCTTTTGATTCCGGCAAAATAGAGTGGAGAGAACTGAAGTCTTGATTTTAATTTGTGCAGGATCGTGGGCTTGTTCATCTTGAGAAAACTGCAGACAAGTGGGGAAAGAATGGAAAAGGTGATGAATGGCAAGAGAAATGGTGGGAACATTACAGTGCCTCTGGCCAAGCAGAAAAATGGGCACACAAGTGGTGCAGCATTGATCCAAACACACAACTGGAGGCTGGACATGCCCATGTTTGGCATGAAAGGTATCGAACCTCATGTTTAAATTGCATAAAATTTGATACTCTAGTCCTCTAAACTTGTGCACTTATAAAAATGACAATCCTAGAGTGGCCATTGACATTTTGACCCGTTGAAGATTCTTTGGAGATAAAAGTAGATAGCATTTGGATGAAATTTAAAAACCACTGTTAGTTTGCACAACTTAAAAACCATGTACTTAACAGTGAATTGTATAATTGGCACTACTTTTATTTTATTAAATTTCTGAGAATTTGAATTGTTGGAGTAGCATTTTTTTGGAGTTTGTTCTTTTGGGGGGATCCAGAAAAGCATGCTAAATAGAGGTTGTTTCGATTACTTCTTTAGAGGGTGCAACATGGAGGGTGGCCGGGTTAAATAGTTACAACCTTCCTTCCTTGAGATGTAGCTTAAAGCACACGGCATGTGCTCACATTTCTCATATGTCATGTTTCATGTTGTCTTCCTATCCTGCCAAATTCTCTGTGATACCCCATTATGATAAGTGATAAGGTTAGGAGGTATATGGGATCTCACATTATTTGGGAAGGAGAAGTTCTTGCTCTTTATAATGTTTCAATGGGGCTTCAATTGTATTATTGACTAGTGATTTTGGAGTATACGCTATCTAGCTTGGGCCTTCTATAGGGGTGTTACATTCTCATACAAGGAGTTTATAGTTGCTCACTAATTCAAAATCTGTCAACAAATGGTTACCTCTCAAAGATCACAACTTATTTTGCTGTTTTCCAGGTAAAATTGTTCCCAGATTTATATGTGGTCTTTTGATACAATTGACAGGTGGGGTGAGACTTATGATGGACATGGTGGCAGCATGAAATACACTGACAAATGGGCTGAACGTTGTGAGGGTGATGGTTGGACAAAGTGGGGTGATAAATGGGATGAAAACTTTGATCCCAATGGTCATGGTGTCAAACAGGGAGAGACTTGGTGGGAAGGCCATTACGATGAGAGGTGGAATCGAACATGGGGTGAGCGCCACAATGGCTCTGGATGGGTTCACAAGTATGGGAAGAGCAGCAGTGGAGAGCACTGGGACACTCACGTGCAACAAGATACATGGTATGAAAGATACCCTCACTACGGGTTTTATCACTGCTTTGATAACTCTGTCCAGCTGCGGGAAGTTCGGAATCCATCTGAGCTGTCATAAACTATGTACTTCATCTTATTTTGTTATTAACATTACTAGTTTATACTTTTACCTTTGTTGCTGCAAAGGATGGCAGTATATGTTACATGTTTCATGGTTCCTCAGTACATATGTTCATCGTAAGTCACAGAGCCCTTTCCCTATATGGTCACGCTATGAGGTGCTCTACCTTCCTTGTCAATACGGGTTTTGAACCCCTGTGATCTGCTTTGTGAGTTTGCAACCCACTTTACTGATTAATAATAGCTAATCTTGTTTTGCAAGAGAAAAAACTTTGTCAATATGATGTAGCTGTGCGTATTTATTCTGGTTCAAAGAAACAAACAAGTGAGGCGGAAAATAAGAGCTCGATTTATTTTATCCAAAGGATCGGATAGAGCATAAGTTTAATCCAATCAACAATAATTACTGAGTTTTGGATGATTGTGCAACAGTAGTGGTTGCCATACGACACAACACGATTAAAATGACATTCAATGAAAAGCGAAAGAGTTGATAAAAAGATAGTGAATCAGGGGGTGTAGTGTGTCAATATGATGATCTTTTGAGGGGTGAGGTGTAAAATGCTTGGTAGTTGAAGGGTGCAAAATGTATTTTATTATTATTTATATAAGTCAGGACTTTTTTATGTTCTTGTGAAAGAATGATATTTTTTCGAAGAATATAAAAAGTAATTTTAAAACCTCAGGTAATTTCGAGGAATACATTCCATTGATCATTTCTAGAGTTTTTTTCTGAAGAAAAAGGAAGTAATTTGAAAGGGTCAAACAATTTAGAAAGTTTCAAGGTTTCAGGTATTAGGAATGGTATGCGCTTCCAAGTATTGGGTCAATGATTGTTTATGCATAGGAGAGGTTTCGATTTTGCAATATGAGCTAAGCACTGATGTAAATAACTTAAGGATGTCGATGTTTGATAAAGTATATGACTTAGTAAATGAAATTAGGAAAAGTGAAGTATGCATGAAGATGACAGTCCTATCATTATATCCCATTTATTGGTAGATGACTCTAGTGTAATTACATTTCCATAAAGTGTCCAATCAACATTATACCGTGTGCATTAGTGATCTTGTAACTTGATGGAATTTGTCATATTTTTATTTATTTATCTATTTTTTTTAGTGAGGGATAAAGAATATCTTTGTGCAGGTCACGCCGGTCTGTAATGAAAATCGGCATCCAATACAAACAAGACACGTAGACATCAGTTTGAGCTCCAATGCCACCGCAATGCATAGGAAACCCTCTGATTCGATTCCCTCTCCCACGACCTCTCCTCTCCCCTCTCCCTCTGATTCGATTCCTCTCCCACGAAGCCCTCGAGCCCTAGCCCCTCCCCTCACCCCCTCCCATCGGAATGCCCTAGCCCCATCACCCCCTCCTTCCCTCCCATCGATTCCGAAGCCCCAGCCCCATCACCCCCTCCTTCCCTCCCAGCGATTCCGAAGCCGTCCGTAGCCTTTCACCCCTTCCCTCCCATCGATTCCGAAGCCCTAGCCCCATCACCCCTTCCTTGCCTTCCATTGATTCCGAAGCCCTAGCTCCATCACCCCTTCCTTGCCTTCCATCGATTCCGAAGCCCTAGCCCCTCACCCCTTCCCTCCCATTGATTCCGAAGCCCTAGCCCCCCACCCCCTCCTTCCCTCCCATCGAACCAGTGCCCTGCCCTAGCCCCCTCATTATTGCCTCATAGCGAGCTCGAGACTGACCCCCTCCTTCCCTCCCATCGAACCAGAGCCCCTGATACCAAATACCAATTGTTTCTCGTTGTTGGGTTTGTTGATACTTCTGATTGCGAGCTCTTTTCCTTGCTATTATTTGTTTTGTTGTTTCGATTTTCATTATTTTGTTTGCATTTTATTGATGCCATGGATGAATGTTGAACAACCATGTTCGTCCTTGTAGTTGTAGATTTTATATTTAGGTTTATGAAGTTTTTTTTTAAGAGCCCAATAAATTATTTCAAGTGGATGGATTAGATGGTTCTAGCAATGAAAATCCCGAAAGGATTTCTCTCTGTTGGTGGTAGTTGTTGAACATAATTTTCCATGTTTTTTGGTTCTGTTTCTAGTCCATGGATGTGCCTTATCTACATGCTCTCTTCACTGCCTTCCAAAGCTCAGAATGCAAATCCATTTTATTTGTACATGCTCTGTTAATTTTTCCTCACACTTTCAATTAGCAAGGGACATATTGCATTCATGTATTGAGGTTGAATATTGTGGTTGTTATGAATGGACCACGTTAGCTACTTATTATATTGGAATGAACTGCTTTTATTAAACTACTTTCAATTAGCCTTGTTCCTTAGATTTGGTCTGAACTGCTTTTATTAATTTGCAAACAGTAGTTGCTTGGTTTCTTAGAATCTGACTTGTGAATCAAAATCGATCTGAACTGCTTTGAATTAGCCTTGTTCCTTAGATTTGATCTGAAATGCTTTTATTAATTTGCAAACAGTAGTTGCTTGGTTTCTTAGAATCTGACTTGTGAATCAAAATCGATCTGAACTGCTTTCTTAATATGCTTGCAGTAGTTGCAAGATTTGTGCTTTACTTGGGCTCCTAGTGATCCAGAATCAAGCAACTATGAAATACGATGACAGTAGTGCTAGTGACAGTAGTGCCAGTTTCGAGAGTCCATTGTGCTACTGTGGGATTCCATCCAAGTTGAGGATTTCAGGCAAGGCTACTAGTTTTGGCAGGCGGTTTTACAACTGTCGAAATTATAAGATCAACAAGCAATGTGGATTTTTTCAATGGATAGATCATGAAATGGAACTAAACACATGTTGCAAGATGACATTGGAGCTAGCTCAAAGAAGGAACGGCATAATAATAAAAGAACGTGTGATGACTGAAGAAGCCAAACTTACCGCTATGGAGAAGAAGTATAAGGGAACCGTAAAAGCTTTATATTGGTCATGGTGTTGTTTTGTTCTGATTTTGGCTGTAATTTATTTGTATCCTAGCAACAATTATGTAATGTAACTCGGCCTCTTGTTTCAAGCTATGGTCATTAGGCTGTTGAATGTATATTTTTGTAATGGTTCAGATCCCTAGTACTTAACTCCTATAATGATAGTTATTTTGGAAATGTAATGATGTACTTCCTTGTAAGAATACTTATTTTGGAAATCTGAATTTCTGAATCTTGTTATACATTTCTATTACAGAATCTTGTTATACATTTCCATTACTAAATCTGAAATACATTTCCATTACACAATCTGAAATACAAATCTATTACAGAATCTGAAAATACATTTCCATTACAGAATCTGAAATGCAAATCCATTACAGAATCTGAAATGCAAATCCATTACAGAATCATATTTCCATTTCCATTACTAAATCTGAAATACAAATCCATTACACAATCTAAAATACATTTCCATTTAAGAATCTTGAAATACAAATCCATTACAGAATCTGAAAATGCATTTCCATTACATTATCATATTTCCATTTCCATTACACAATCATAAATACAAATCCATTACACAATCTGAAATACATTTCCATGTAAGAATCTTGAAATACAAATCCATTACAGAATCTGAAAATGCATTTCCATTACATTATTATATTTCCATTTCCATTACACAATCATAAATACAAATCCATTACAGAATCCGAAAATACATTTCCATTACTAAATCTGAAATACATTTCCATTTAAGAATCTTGAAATACAAATCCATTACAGAATCTGAAAATGCATTTCCATTACATTATTTCCATTTCCATTTCTATTACACAATCATAAATACAAATCCATTACAGAATCCGAAAATACATTTCCATTACTAAATCTGAAATACATTTCCATTTAAGAATCTTGAAATACAAATCCATTACAGAATCTGAAAATGCATTTCCATTACATTATCATATTTCCATTTCCATTACACAATCATAAATACAAATCCATTACAGAATCTGAAAATACATTTCCATTACTAAATCTGAAATACATTTCCATTTAAGAATCTGAAATACAATTCCATAAGTTGAATTTGAAATACAATTCCATTACAGAATCTGAAATACAAATCCATTACAGAATCTCGTCACCCCACTCCTCCAACGCATTCCTATAAGACAACCAATTGCTTTTTCACTCCTTTTAACTGTAACAAGAAAAGAAAATATGTTACCATCACCTTCGAATCTGAAAACTAATTTATAACACGAACTTGCACACCTACCTCAAGTTTGAGTCGATGGGTCCAAACTTTTAGATATGTTTCCAGCTGTATCCCCAATATCCCTACATAAACGATATTAAACCATACAAAATTATTGATGTACTAATTTTAATTTTACAACACAAATTTCCAATTCTTTAAACCAACCTCACTGAAGGACAATTGTTCTTAGCATGACCCTCAGTCTTGCAAAGGCTACATTTCCTTTTCTTCGTAGCTTGAGTCTCTTTCGGGTTTTTTGATCTCAAAGATTTTGGTCGACCTTTAGTCGCCACTCGTGGAGGATCTTGTAAAACTTGTGAAAAATTTGAAACAACTTGTGATTTGAACATTACAGAATCATTCATTGATATGTTTCCATCTTCTATATTTTTTTCTCCTTCAAGTTGTTCCATTTCCAGTAACTCCTTGTGGACCTTGTCTAAGGCAAGGGAGAGGTGTTGACAAAATTGGATTGATTGTGAGCCAAGTTCGGCAATATCGTAGAATTGCATCATCAATTTACTTTTTCTCAACATTGGATTATCCTGTGTTAGTACATGCCCATCAGAATTTGGTATGTCAAGAATAGCCCGGCACTTAGCATTGATGCTCCATCTCTCTAGAATATAATGACGTGGCAACAAATCAAATTTCGATTTCTTCCCAAGGACACATAGGATATGCCGACAAAGAATCCCCAAAAACTCAAACATATGACATGTACATATTGCCTTCAATTCTCCCCTCTCCAAGGTCACATGATAAATAGGTTTTTCTTTGTCATTCGGTGTGACTCCGTATATCTTACTTTCACCATCTTGTCCAACTTTGGTCGGAATGTATCGTTGGCTATTGAATAGCTCATCCTGGAAGATAATGAACGACTTCTTTGTATAGATTGAGGCCGCATCTTCTTCAATTTTCCATAAGGTTTTCATAATCGGACGTGTCGATTTTGTTTTCACGTTCTTCTCTTTCTCCTTGAAATAACGTGCATCTAAGGCTTTCTCGTATTGATGCACAAAATCACTCACCATTGTGCTCGAACGAACATAATCTTTAAAAAATTTATTCATGCTCTCGCTCCTTTGAGTTGTCGACATACCAGCACAAAACGTGGTTCGCAAGTAAGCTGGAACCCACTTATCCCGTCGATTATAAAGATTTTGCAGCCAATCATTATTCACTAGACCATACTTCGCTAGTATTGAACTCCATTCCTGGTCAAACTCATCAGTCGTTATTGTCTCATGGATACAATGACGGAACTCTTTTTGAAATTCCGGAAACTTGTTATAAACATGTGCCAAATGTTCTGGAAATTTTTGTAAAATATGCCACAGGCACAACCTATGGGTTGTATTTGGGAGTACCTCACTAATGGCCTTCGCCATCGCCTTGTCATCATCAGTAATTATGGTTGAAGGGGCACGCCCAAGCATGGCCTCTTGCCATGTTCTCAATAGCCAAATATAGGATTCAGCTATTTCATTAATTAACAACGCACAACCGAACATTATAGTTTGGTGATGATGATTAACTCCTGAAAATGGCACAAACGGCATCTTATAAATATTTGTCAAGTACGTCGCATCAAACGTGACGACATCTCCAAAATATTGATATACAGCCCTTGATCTTGCATCTGCCCAAAAATAACTTCCCATACACCCATTCTCATCAACTTGCATGGAATACACAAATCCAGGTTCTTTACACTGCCTATCAAGAAAGTAGGCATACAACCTTTGTGCATCTCCCTCCTCAAACAATTTCCTTCTTTTATTTCCCAAATAATTCTCCACGTCCTTACCAATGCATCCAATGTTAAAATCACCACCTGATTTTTTGCTCAACACCGACATTATCTTCCTCGTTGGTACACCAGACTCATTCAAAGTGAGAATGAGGTTTTTTTGGACACGCGTTACGCCTCTATGTCCACGAAGCAAACTAGTGCTTCTCGGTGTAAGTAACTCATGGTTGTGTTCACGGATAAACTTGCTTACTGTCCACTTTTGACAATCTTTTTTTATACACATCGTTGCTTTATAACCAATCTTTGTTTTAGCAGCTTCAGGAATTTTTCGTTCTATTTGCTTCCGACTTTCACGCCGAAATCCTTCCCTTGAGCAAACATACTCTACTAGAACCAGTTTTCTGTCATCTTTTGATAATCGAGTATGGTTGGTCCTCATTGCAAAACCCGTTCGTCTTGCATACGCCTTGTAAAATGCTTGAGCATCTTCTACCTCATCAAACTCCTTTCCAACGAATGGTTCAAGAAGCCCACTACTCGAACTGGAAATCTTATTGACTTTATCTCCATCTTCCACTTCCACATTAACTTCATCCACATTCATATCATTTTGTTGTACTCCAATTTCAGCATCACTACTAACATCTTCAACTTCGGGACAATTTCTACTCATCATTATCTCAAGTTCATCACTATCTGAACTTGACAGAAAATCCTACAAAAAAATATAAAATATGAAAAGCATAACAATTCTTGTAAAAAACTATGAATTAAAATGAGAACTGTAAAATGGCTTATAAAGTGTTAATTAACTCCAATCTAGCAAATTATCTGTTTTGTATGTAACAGTGTTTGCTTTAGGTATGTAAAATGTAAAAGTGTAAAAGAATTTGCTATACAAGATATCAATGTAAAAATGTCAATGTAAAAATGTACATTGATATCAATGTAAAAATGTAAAAGAATTTGCAATACAAGATATCAATGTAAAAGTGTTTGCTTTAGGTAAAACGTCTAACTCCAATATATAAAGTGTTTGCTTTAGGTATGTAAACAAAACAGAGGTGTATGTAAAAGTGTTTGCTTTAGGTATGTAAATTAACTCCCAGGTATGTATCTAGCAAAAGTGTTTGCTTTAGGTATGTAAATTAACTCCCAGGTATGTAGCAAAATGATATCTTGTATAGCAAATGCATACCTAAAGCAAAGCTATGAAACAAAACAGAGGTGTTGAAATCTAACAAAGGTGATTCAAAAACAAAACTCCGTTCCTTCAAGTTTTCCACAAACACACAAAATGAATACAAACTTCAATCAATAAAGTATACACAATCGTGCAGAAAATAATAAAACATACAAATAATGAGAGTCTATATGAAACCCAAATCTCAAAATATTTAAATATGCAAACATACCATGTGCGGGCTGTGAAGGGTGCGACAGTGCTGGAGTTTGGGCGGCCTGGAGGTCTACGACGAAATAGAAGGTTGTGCAGGGCAGTTTCGCCGGTCTAGAGTGCAAGGGAGTTTCGACTTTTTGCCAAAATAGAAGGCTATGCGGGGCTACAGTTTTGCCGGAATAGAATCGCCGATCTGGAGTGCAAGGGAGGGCTGTGCGGCGTGGGTATTCAACTTTTCACAGGAGGAAAATCGGCTGGTTTCATTACAGAATCTGGTGTTTTATTTTCCAATCGTGTGTGATGCGGTTCATCTGTTTTAGATGTGGACAGCTGACGTGTCAATCTCCTATTTGTTGCCGTTGAGTGAGGGAGAACGGCATGACCGTTCCGAAGAGGAACTGATAAAGAATTCAGCAGATGATGAAATATGTAATAATCCTAGCCAATTTCTCATACCAAGGGAACTTTTAATTTTCATTCATCATTAAGGAATGAGGGAAGCCATTTTCATAGATGGTTGGGGTCCTTTTCTTGTTAATCCATTTATTTGTCAAATCATTTGATGTCATGCCAGAAGATGATGAATAGATGAAAAGGCAACAAAGAAAAATCTCGTCTCTGTAAATCCAGAAGAAAATTTGTATTCTCATTGCTCATGGTGCAACAATTCAGCTGTTGCCAGTAAAAGGTGGTCGGTCAAAAGCATGGACGGTGCGTTTGTTACATCCTGCGACAAAATGTTCCCCAAAGCGTAAACGCCATGGCCGGGGATTTGAAAGTTTAGGAGAAGATTAATAATCTTCATTATAAATATTCTTAACATTTTACCAAACTTGGGTTGATTTACAACGACCCAGAGACCTTCTTCCTTTTAAAAACAGAGGATTATATGCTATTAATGAAGAATTGTCAAGCTTGTAAAATGTGTGAGAAGCAAACTTGTACAAACCCAAACCTTTGAACTGCTTAATGCCTTCAAATGTCGCTGGTCAATACCTATGATTCCCAGTCTGAGTCTCCTTTTTGAAGGTTGAAACTTGAAAGTCCAGCTCATGAACAATGACACTGCCACGTGTGATGTCCTGTTCGTTGTCAGAGAAGATCATCGAGAACTAATTGACTGTGTCAAAACTAAATTATACCTTAATCACACTCCCTCCAAAACCATTGCACTACGGCAACGTTTCATCGAACCGAATAAGAGGAGAGATGTGGCTAACCCAATCAATACCTGCAATAACTTAAAAGGAAACCGCGTGGACAGCCAAGCACATTGATATCGTTTGTCTATACCATTTATGAAGGAAAGAGAGACTTCCCCCACCCCCCCCCCCCCCCCCAACCTTTCATTTGCGATTGTAGTTCAATGGAAGATTTCCTATAATAGCTCAAGCAGTTAATTTACCTTACGATTAGTCTAGAAGTTATGTCTCTCTTCTTAAGTAAATTACCATTCTTTTCCACCAAACTCATGATGAGTTTCAATTAAGATTCTCTTTAATTACTTGATTGAATTAAATGATCTAGAATGATATTAAATGCTTATTCATAGACAACATTAAATATTATAAAGTCCACGTAATATATTTATTTCTTTTTAAATTTACATGGTTGAATTAAATCAGACGATTTTCGAGAATTTTTCATCGATGGAATCAAGTTTTTGAAATTTATTTTTGAGTACATTTACTATAGATTAAACATATTCTATATATATATATATATATCTGGTTGTTAAAGCTACAAGTCTTAATTTAAAATTAGTGCAAAAAATATTTAAAAATTGTAAATAAGGTTGTGTACATCACACACTGGGAAGCGCGTAGAGAGTGGAAAACATATTAAGCTCTCATCTCGTGCAAGCAACGCAGCGTGCTCTCTGGGGCTTGAAAATTTGAAAGCGAAGAACACTTCTCCCCATACCCTCTGATCTCTCAGTCCATCTTACTTTTTGAATATACTATTTGTCTCCTAAACACCGAACCCTTACAGCTGTCCAAAATTTATTACAAAATAAATATTCATAAATATACAGAAAAACCAGATAAAAAAACTTTAACTAATTAATAATTATTTTGTGTTTAATTAATTCCCTCACAGAATGAAGTCCAATATGTAGAATGAAACATTATTACGATTCTCTCGTGTAATAATAGTAAAGCAAAAGTCTATAACTCTAAACTATAGTCACCATGCACCTTATAAATTTGACTTTAATGTTGGACCACCTTTACTATTGATTTGGAAAGAAGTTGCGAAACCCTTACCGTATCAAAGTTCTACTTAAAGCCCCACCTAAGGCTTCAGCAATACTCAACATACTCTCTCTCTTTCTCTCTTTCTCTCTCTCTCTCTCGATTCCTTTGTGTGTAAGTTTCTTAGAGCGTTCTTGAGATTCAATGGCAAACACCATGGCAGATCATGTTCTGAGCGAGGAACAGATTGTCGAGTTTAGAGAAGCCTTTAGCCTATTCGACAAAGATGGAGATGGTGAGCATTTCTCCTTTATGCTTATCGTTTATGGGTCTACCTTGTTTATAATTATAAGCACTTTATATTTACAACAGGTTTTCAAGAATATGTATCTAAATATTCATGTTGTGGTTGCATTTGATCGTGTAGGTTGCATTACCGTTGAAGAACTGGCGACTGTTATCCGGTCACTGGATCAAAATCCGACCGAGGAGGAGCTTCAGGACATGATAAGCGAAGTTGATGCCGATGGAAATGGGACTATTGAGTTTGCAGAATTCCTCAACTTAATGGCCAAAAAAATGAAGGTAACGGATTATAGTTACCTTTACTGTACCAATGTGAACCCGTTAACCAGACATGTCATGTCAATGTGTCGGAACACAAAAAAGGAAAATTAATCATTTTGAAAATTTTCATTTTTATGATGTTTTTGTACTTTCTTGCTTATCCACCCCACCAAAAAATAAACGTAGTTTAGTCATCAATATTGATTAAGGTTGGATATGTTTGTGCTCTTTTATAGGAAACTGATGCAGAGGAGGAGCTGAAGGAGGCTTTCAAAGTTTTTGATAAGGACCAAAATGGCTATATATCAGCTACTGAGGTAAGTCGGCTTGCCCTTGTCATTCACTTCACATCATGTGAATGCATAACTTTATGAAAGTAAAAGTGAGAACCTCTTCGTTTGCAACAAAACTTCGAACTTTTGTTCTGTGTCCTCGCCGTGTGTGTTGACCTCGACAGCTTGAGAATTTCTGACATTCAGAATACAGCTAAGCCTATGATATTGCACCTATACAAGTTTACATCTGTGACCCACAGACACATCATTGAAAAATAATGTTCTTTCATGGAGAAATAAGTGAAGGTTGAGCTGAATTCTAATGTTAGAAATTAGACACTGCAGGGATCATAGACACGGATCTCTATGGCTTGGTTGTCTCTGATCAGGGCCTCAGTGCTGAAATGATTAATGCTAAAATTTATTACATGGACAATCGTGTGTAATAGACTAAAATGTTTTATGCAAGCATTTCACATGTTCCACCCAGTTTACATTAATTTATGGGTGGGGTGGTATCAAAATGACAGTACCTGCAGGCAGTACATCGATCTCTGCATGCAATGAACATTAGCACATTCTAGTTAGAAATGCAATGCATCTTCTATATATATATATATTTGACAACCGGGTCCCAAGAGAATCTAACTGCCTAAAAAAACTAAACTGTGATTCTCTTTGTAATTGTTTCCGTGCAGTTAAGGCATGTAATGATCAATCTGGGTGAAAAATTGACTGATGAAGAGGTGGAGCAGATGATCAGGGAGGCTGACCTGGATGGTGATGGACAAGTCAACTACGAAGAATTTGTCAAAATGATGATGACAATCGGATAAGCAACTCCTCTACAATATGATTGAAGAAATTTCTTATTCAAATTCATTAATTTTCAACCCTCGTTTCCTCCTAAGATAAAGAAGTGTGATTAATTACTAGTCGTCATGTTCTTGTTGTACGTTGTAATAGTAATTTTATCATGTGTCAATGACCCAAAATTAGAATGACTCCATGGACAATCATTATCATTTGATTTGTTCAAACCTAAATTGTATTCTTTCTTTTCAAGTAGTTGAACAATATTAATGTCATGTGAATTAAGTGTTCAGAAAAAAAAAAACACCTGGAAAAATATATATTAGTTATGTTCTTTATTTTTATTTAATTAATTTCCTTATCCTCCAACTCATTGGTAGCCGGTGTACTGATACAAAATTAAATTCCCAACAATGGTTTTGAAATGCATACATGCATATTAACGTACAACACGTAATACCGCTGTGTGGGAAAGCTGGATCAGATCATAGGTTCAGTTGTCTCTTTCATATTAACGTGTTGAGATATTTTCATATATATATATATATATGTTTGGTGATAACATAGATAGTCTCATGTTCCAATTTATGGACATAGAAGTCCACTCGTGCAAAGTCTACAAAACCGCGTTGAACCATTGGTTTTCTTTAATTTTTATATGCGCGTAAGAAAAAATGGAGGCATGCATACACATCATGATCTCTCTCATGTATACGAACACACGCATTCCCATTGGTTTCTCTTTGATCGGCTAGCGAATGCGTGTTTTGCACAGTTTGAGAAAGGTTTTCAAACGTTGAGACATGATCAAGAGATTGTGATATCGATGGTTAAATCCTGTATCAATGTTGAGCTGAGTTGAGTTCTTTATAAATAATAGTGAGTTGGCATGGTAAAGTAAGTTTTGTAAAGTTTACCTAAGATAAGTTTATATATGTTTAGATATTAAGATGAATTTAGATGTATTTATAGGAAATTAAAAAATGTTGTGGGTTTTATGTGTAAAGAGGTTTTGAGTTAAGATAAGTTTAGTAATTTGAGAGTTGGATATTGATATGTTAGACCAAGTTTAGAATGAGATTAAACTGAGTTGAACTCAATCGATTCGTTCCAAATGCACCCCACTCGTTTTGTCCCAATAGAAATTTACAAATAATACGTAATTCATTAAAACAAAATAAATATTAGGAGAGAAATCACAATTTTACATCTTTGATAAAACCAATCAATTGAAAATTATAACAATTTGAAGGAGGAACTAAAAAAAATGTACTTGAGGGAATAAATATTATTATCTAAGTTGCTTATAAATAAATAAATAATGTTATCTAGCCTTGCCTAGGAAAATGCAACGAAGGCCACCTAACGACTTTAAGGCCAAACGAAATAATAATTTAATTGAAATTTCCCCATTAAAAAAATTATTAATTGGTGTATTTTAATATAATACGGTAGATTATAATTTTTATTTTTATTTTATCTTAATTGCTTTATAACATTCTGAAGAATATTTGATCGTTGCCATAGGTGGATGAAGCCCAAAAACAAGCGTTCGGTATGGGTTAGTGGGTTTCATTTTGGTGAGCATTCAAAACCAATCAAAAGGCCCGAGGTGGAATGAACTTCAGCCTACAAAATTTTAAATAGATCCGAGCCCGCACAAAAGCAGGCCAAGACTAGGCGAGCCCAAAACCACTCAACGTCTTATTTTCTTAACGATTTGGTTACATTTCTCACATCAACATAGTAATTAATGATGAACACATGAAAGGGATGATCATGATAGGAGTTCATTATCACTGCACTGTATGAATAATGACTTGCAATCAAAGGCAGAAAACTGCATCATATTACAATTTCTTGTTCAAACCATGCCAATTATCTCTCCTCAACAAACAGAAAATAAATTAAAAAATAAAAAAATGAAAATAATTACACCATACATCACACTATTTTGAGTCTGTATATGAGGGGAATGGTGGAAAAATGAATACAAACGATGGACTCGATCTCACTCTTTGCTGGTTTATCTCAATATACAAACGAACAACAGTGTCTGCGGGTCAAAAATCCATTTTTTGAAAGCTTGAATCAGAAAGAAAATCCAACCCCAACAAATCAGAAAAAGAACAGAGAAGAAACGGTAAGTGATTAATGTCTTAAGATGTTTAATTAATCGCAGTTGCACAGCACATGCAGTTGCCAAAGAAGGAAGACCTTGGTTTGCGCTTCTCTTTACCTTTACGTAGAGTTGATGCAGATGCAGCTTCCTTGGTAGATGAGTCACACATTTCTCTGGTTGCATTCTCGGCAGCAGCAAGGTTTACTTGTTTCTGTGGTGTTACCACAATTTGAGCTTCTTCCTCTTCTTTCAAGAAGCCTAGGAATGGAGTTCTCGACTTCTCAGACTCGCTTCTTTCCAATTTGATGACTTTCTCCTCCACGGCCATTGATTGATAGTGTAACACGTCTTTATTGTACCCAACGAACTCAACTGAGTTTCCAAGATTAACATCAGCCTGGCTCGATGAACTCTCCTTGGTATCGTTTTCCTGAAACAATAGTGGGGTCTGATCCGACTCTTCCCCTCTTGCTTGATCAATTCGGAGATCAAGATCAAAACTTGGGGATTTTCGCATCTGAACGTGGGGGGTGTTCATGTAATCGGGATTTGATTCAGTGCTAAGCCTTCCCCCACTTTCCCTTCCGCCAGTACTGCCATTTACAAGCGCAGATCCTTCAGTTTTTATACCTTGTGCACTGGACAAGCTTGCCAAAGTTGTAGTTTCCGTCACTGTCTCTGGAGTTGTTTCTTCGCATTGTGATAGTTCTCTGCAACTTTCCTCAAGTGCAGAGACAAAATTTTCTGCTGTCAATCTCGTGGAATTGAAAGTGGAAAAGTGGGCTACAAAGAGTTCATTGCAGCTTTCCTGCCCCAGTTCAGGATTTGGCTCATAGGTGCTTTGAGTAGTTTCAGGTGCCACTGTACTAGGCCAATTGTGATCATGAGACTGGATTGTAAAAGCAGGAGACTGTAAGAGGAACGCTTCTTCCTGGTCAATCAGAGGGGCTTGAGACATGCTTTGCTTTGCGGTTTCACTTTCGAATGTATCCTTTACTGTGGCAAATGAATCTTCTGCTTTGTCGTCTATTTTTTCCAGAATTTTCTTCTCCTCTGGTTTCTCCTCTTCACTTCTGCGATCTGTGAAAATCAACTCTGCTGGAACAGGAACCAATTCCTCCGAAACCACCAGAAGCTCTCCTTCTGAGTCCTTGTGGCTTCCCTCAAAAATGCTATTCTGGTTTCTAACAACTACTTCGACGTTGTAAGCATTCTCAGCAGTCTTTTCCTCCTCAATTCGACAGTGTTTGATACTGCTAATATCAGTAGAAATATCAAGCGGACTTCTCATTTCGCACTCCTCATTTTTAGACTCAATCTTCCTGGACTCTGATTGGGTATCATTTGTTTCATCAGTCTTCAGTTCTTTCTCTGGGCTTTCACATAACGGACCTAGATTGGACTCATGTGACACCTCTTCTATTTCTGATCCACTTCCTACTATTTTGGTTTCTCTAGTAAGAATCATCCATTTGTCCTCAGGTTCAGAAACTTCTTGATGTGAGTTTAATAGCTTATCCAGCACAAAATTTTCAAGTTCTGAATTCAAGGAATCATTTCTAATTGAATCAGCCTCAGTAGATAATTCCCCATTGCAATTGTTCCTAATAATTCTTGGGGGGTCTGAGGTCGTTGTTGTCAGATTGCTCAAATCAAACCGTACCCCATTTCCGTTTATAATCTCATTTTTCTCTTCGCATGGCAGCTTTTCTTCGTTGAATGTCGCTTCTTTTACTAACGAGTCACTCTTATTTTCCGCACTTGAACTAACACCAAGATTGTTTGATATGTCAGCATTTAAAAGGTGACCATTCTCCTCATTAGCATATTTTTCGCTTGGTCCTAGACTATCCTCGCTTCCTTGCAGCAATCCACTGCCATCTTCTTCAGAAAGGTTAGCATTGACTTGATCCAGTTCATGTTGTTCGGACTTTAAATCTGAAGATCGTCGAGATTCTGGATCATCTGGCGTAGGTAGAGTGTTAGAAGTTGTATTCCTAATCTACTCTTACTCTGTTGCAGTTTGTAGCAAACAAACGCATAGGTCTTATGTTGGGTTTCAGTATGTTTATATGTTTACTATGCATCCTAATAAAAATGTGAGGAAGCAATGAAAAATAATTGAACACCTAATATGACTAATTGAAATAAGTTCTTTTAATTAGTGGGTGGACTGAGTATGCTGACCTTCACAGGTGGAAGCCTGCTTCTCAAGCTGATGGTCATATGTTCCCAATAGATTCTCAGCCAAATATGAATCTGACGGCTTTTCGTGAACTTCTGAATCATTTGGTGAAGCTGGTTTGATTTCACCATCTTCACCGCTTGCTTCAATTGAGTCTACCACTGATCTTAATGATTCAGTGGGAGTTTGAACAACACTTTTTTCTTGCTCTACAGAAGGAAAATGATGAGTGAAAGTCTGTGGATTGGAATTAGAATTCTTAAAGCAAAATGGACCATGGACCAAGTATGCGAACCTTCATTTGGGAAAGCTTGCTTCTGAAGCTGAATGTCACTTGTTACCAATTGATTATCATCCAAATTTGGCTCTATTGTCTTCTCATGAGCTTCAGAATTTTTCCGCGAAGAAGTTGGTCTGAACTCACTGTCTTCACCGCTGGGATCAATTGATTTCGTTACTGTTTTTGAAAGTTCAGTTTGGGGAAGGACTTCGTTTTCTTCTTGCTCTATAGAAGCAATGAGGCCGAAGTTAATGTTTATGGACTTATCAAATGATCGACAGGTAAAGCACGATGAATTTAAGCACCAGTTATAGATAAAATCAAATTACCAACCTCTTCCACCAGATGTTCCATTTTCAATATGAGGATCTTTTGGTCCTGTTCGATCATCAGAAGACAGCCGTGCAACTTTTTCGTAAAAATCTTTGGCCGGAGATGTTGGAACCGTTTGATTTTCCACTTTAACATCCTCTGCACCATCAGCTTCTAGCAACAAGTTTTTTGAATCTATAGCATTTGTGTTATTTTCTTCTGTATTTGTAAAAGCAACAATATTATTATCAAAGAAAAACACATTTCTGTAAAGTCAGAAAAAATAAAATATCAAATTACTTAGACTTGCCTTACCTTTTAAACCAGATGTGTTATTGTTACCCATCTCATTGCCCATGTCTATATTGCCAACTCCTGCAATACAATGAAGCAAAAAGACAAAGTCACGAGAAAACAACTACGAGGGCCGGAAATTTTCAGCAGCACTAGAGAGCTTAAAGAGGGCACGAACCCAAAATGTGCAAGTCTAAGTACTTCATACCATGACGAAGAGGATTATATTCACATGCATATAGCTATAAAGATTTGGTGACAGCTCCATTCCTCTCAGACTGCCAGAGCATCAGTACTTGATTAAAACGTCTACTTCATTGTTATTGCTTAAAGCGCAAGTCTCATTGGGTCATTTGTCAGCCAAACATGAATACCTCTAAAAGCAGTGGAACATATACATCTAATTCTCCCATTCTTTAATCTGACATTGACATTCTGTGATCATGAATTTCACAGATTCCTTGAGGACATTGCTAACTAAAAAAAGTTGATCTGTCGGCGACTCAATGCGCATAGCCCTATCAATAATTACGTTTTGCAGAATTCCTAACTAATATGCCAAAAGGAAGGCATTCTTTGGAGAAAAGTTATGCCAGTCTAACCTAGCCCTTTAAAGCAGACCATAATCTGCAAATGCAGCACTGACACAAATGATGCGTTCCGATCTTGTTTTCGAGTTTGTTAAACCCTGGACAGAGCACATTATGCGGCTTTTAATTTTTAGAAGCGCATCTTCATGAGTACTGAAAACGACTTGGATTAATTTTCCAATTTCAATGTAAAAAATATGGTCCATAAAGGTCTCGTGTTGTTCGAGTGCATGTGGGAAATACTATAGAGAAAGGTCCATCTAGCTGTTCATACCGGAGAAAGACATTTGGACAAGGACCTACATCGGTACCGACCATGGCTGATAAAAAGGGGTAATGGGATATGGATGGAATGTGAAACACGACTGCAAATGCAACAAGATAATGCATTTCTTTTTGGTGTAGATGATAGTTTAATTGAGCTTAGAAGATCTGTGTTGTTTGATTTTGGACAGAGCCACATGTAGAATAAAGATTGGCCAGGTTGAGGTCTGCATAACAGGCCGGTGTAGATATTAACTTTCTTCTGCCATGGGGTATGGAATAATGGTTTTGATAAGGCCATGAACAAGTAGGTCTCTTCTTCAAGATTTTTTTAGTTCTTGAAAGGCCAGTTCCATCATCTGTATGCGGTGTGGATTGTAGAAGCAGATATATATTTAAGGCTAAGTTCATCATGGTTGAGCATTTTGCTTTGGAACTCTCTACCTGTCCATGGCTCAAAAGTAAACTTGATGGACCCTCCCCCCTTCCTTTTCCTTTTCTCAGAACCAGAGGAACATAAAGAAAAGTTGGTTGAAACCACCGCACCCACTTTTAAACAAAATAAAATAATTAGCCATGGAAATGATTATACCATATTGCATCCTTCTGAGGCAGCAACTTTCTTATTTTATAACCAAACCCATTCTCTCATCTCCCCCGGTGTGTTTGTAAAGATTTTAAATCCATTCCGTACTAGTTGGTATGGCCAGAATTTATCGTTACATGTAGTATCCAGTATATTATGCCACTCCATTATGTTTTGCTTCAAATTCTAGCCATGCCGGTCCGTTTTGGCCATTCTGGTCAAATTATGAACATTTTGACTAGAATTGACATTTCGATCCCCTTTCTTTTCGGATTATTTGGGTATTTTTTTATATTTAGATAACATTTTCGTAAATTTTAAATCCAGATAGTATTTAATTAATTCTAAAATATAAAATATATTTATATAATTTTAATTTTTTTGTAATTATAAATTTCATTATTTTTAATAATTTATCTATTCTTTTATTTTTTTTCTTTGTTTTGTGTCTCAACTCAAGTTTGTAATTTTTTAACATATATTCATTTTATAAATCTTCAATTCTTCTATATATATACACATATGCATGATACACATTTACATATATATATATATATGTATATATTATATTAGTTGTTAGTTTATATATACATATAAATATTAATATATAATATATAATTAATCCTAAAATAGTATTGGTATCGAAAAATTTCGTTCAAGTATTTTAATCGAAACGGTGACTAGAACGGTATTTAAAACTTTACAATTTGTACTTCATTTATCCCGTGGATGAACATACAAATCCGTCGGACCGACACATCAAAACAATGTAGATATAAGATGCTAAGCGTCTTGGAGAACCAATTACAAGCTTGAACCCACTGAAGGTGTCGTGGGTGAGGCCACAATATTGCTACATACGATCACAGCCTAGCTCCGCTTATATCTTCATTGTTTTTATCTTTGACAAGTGTCTTAGGCACAATTTTTTTTATAAAAGTAAATTCACAAGTTAACATTATTTGATATGATATATTAGATTGTAAAATTAATTATTATTGTAAAATAAATATTCTAACGTATTAAATTATGAAGTCATATCAATGTCTTACTAGTATTTTTTTTCGTTCTGAGAGAAGAGGTCACATGTATGTCTGAATACTTTACTTGAATGGAGAGACAAGAGAATGGCTTTAATTTTATACAATGACCTAAAGTAACATGACCATCAAGAGACGGACGTGACTTGTTACCTATCATAATAACATATGTCCACACGGAATATGTATTACCAATTTATCACTTCAAGCTAAACTAACAAAAATCTGAAAACAATTTTTTGACTGAACAAACAAAAACCAATTAAATTACTAATTCTGAGGCACACGTAAACTTTCAAAGAAAATTACTAACTTGACCAATTACTTGGCTTTAGAGACAAAGATTAAGGGCATGTTTGGATGCTTAGAATATTTTAGAATTTTGTAAATAGTAATAAAATGATTTAAGTAAAGATATTTTATCGGATTTTGAAAAATGAGATAAAAAATTAAATTTTCTGGAGCTGGGGGTATTATTTGTGATGATTGTGGCAGGTTACTTGTGGCTTACTTTGTTTCCTTGAGTCCAGGGTTCCAACAATTTTGCTGAAATGAGGAACTTATTGAAAGGAGTTCGAAAGTGTTCTAATCTTGGTTTCTTTCGGGTTGATATTTAGACTGACTCTCAACTTCTTGTTAATTGGATTCTGAAGGGGGTTTGTAATATTTGGTATTTGGAAGATTTTTGAGATGATTTACATGATTATCTTCATGGCATGGAGTAACCGTGAATCTTATATTTCGCGAAGGCAACGTTGTGGCTGGTTTTCTTGCTAGGAGGGGTGCTGAGGGCCTAAACTCAAATTGGGTTGAGGAACATATGTTGCCTAGTAATTTAAGAGGGCTTATTCCATGACAAGTTGGGTCTTCCTTACTTGCGACTTTCGTAAGACCTTTCTGGGTAAATTGTTCTTTTGGAATTAATTCTTCTAATATATATATATATATATATATATATATTTTTTGCATGTGTTTCTTCTTGCAGGTATTGTTTGTTTGTATTAGGTTCATTTCAGGTACTTTCTATGGCATTGTATCAGGATGTTTCATAATGTTTTGTTTTTTAGTTTTTATTGTCAGGATCAAATCCCACAAAACTAGCAATCCCTTGATATTAGTCATTTAATTGTAATTGTAATTATTTCCTTTTTTAATAGTTACCATAGAAGGGCTAGGCATGTATCTATATATTTTAAACGTTCTTACACTGTAGAGATATATTTTCAGAAATATAGAGTTCAATTCTTAACATGGTATCAGCCAAACAATGTTCCGAAACCTCCACCCTCAACGCCTTCCATGCCAGACCCCTCCAACCCTCCTTCTTCCCCTTACCTACTTCACCTCTTTGATTCTCCTAGCCTCATTCTCGTTTCTGGACTACTCACTGGAGATAATTACCCCAAATGGCAAAAAACCATGACTTGTGCACTCAATGCCAAAAACAAACTCAATTTTGTTGATGGTACCCTTCCCCCACCTGCCACAAATTCACCAAATTATCCTCAATGGAATCAAACCAAGGACATGGTCCTTACCTGACTTCTTAACTCCATTAGTCCATCCATCTTAAACTCTCTCTAATTCCATACTGATCCTCGTGAAGTACGGCTCGACCTTCAATCCCTGGGAACAACGCGCGGGTCTATCATCTTAAACGAGAGTTATCATCCTTGCATCAAAATACCAACTCCGTTCATGAATACTACAACCAGATTAAACAACTCTGGGATGAACTTATTCACCTCCAAAAATGTAGTGATCTCAAAGAATTTCAACAACAAGCGGAGGATGAACGAGTTTACCAGTTTTTACTCGGCCTTGATGATTCATTTTCCCAACTGAGAACCCAGATTTTGGCAATGGAACCCCTTCCCCCCATCACAAAAATTTTCTCTATTCTGTTTTAGGAGGAACAATAGCGGCTTCTTCATCTTCGAAATTCTCCATTAGAGCTCCAAAGCTTCTCCGCCAACTCCAGTGGTTCCCAAAAACCACCACTCAAATGTTTGGAATGTGGCTAGAAAGGCCACACGCGTGACAAGTGCTGGCATCTCATCGAGTATCCTTCAGGCCGAGAACCTCGCACGAAGTCTCAGCCCTCTCTTTTAGGCAAACACCCTTTGGGTCCGCTGCTGATGGCTCACCAGGCTTCTTCCTCCACCACGAGCTCGTCGGTGCCTGGTCTCACTCTTGATCTTTATCAAAAACTCTTGGATTTGTTCAGTCCACTGAATCCTTCCATCAATTTCATGGGTAACGTCTCTTCCACTCTCTCTTCTACTCAAGGCCGAACATGGATCATCGATAGTGGAGCTAGCCACCACATGTGTCATGATTGGACCTTTTTCTCTGAACTTTCCTCCCCCTCTCATGCTCCGAATGTATGTTTACCCACTGGTGCTCTTCTTCCTATTGAAGGGATTGGCACAATTCATTTGGCTGAATCCCTTATTTTGTCTGATGTCTACTTTGTCCCCCTCCTTTCATTTTAATTTACTTTCTGAACCCCAACTCACCACTAATAATACTTGTCTTGTTCTTTTTTCCTCAACTCATTTTTTTTTCAGGACCCACACTCGACGAAGGTGATTGGAGCGAGTGAGTTTTGTAATGGACTTTACGTGTATCGGCCTCAACCAGTCATGGCTCTTTCTACTCAGACTCTTGCTAATAAGATCTTATGGCACCAACGCCTAGGTCATCATTCTCGTTTAAATATTTCCATTCTTTTTAATAATAATCCTTGTATTATTTCTGATTGCGATATTTGTGCTCGTTCAAAACATACTAGACTTCTTTTTCCTTTAAATGTTAATAAAAGTACTTTTGTTTTAATTGCTTTTTCTGTGATGTATGGGGTGGTTACCATACTTCTTTACTTTACGGTGCTCATTATTTTCTTACCATTGTTGATGATTTTTCTCACTCCACTTGGATCTATCTCATGCGACATAAATCTAAAACATGATTGAGCTGAAATATTGCATATTTCATACGTTTAGAACAATATATTTTAATTAGTTCACGATATTATTATTGGTTTTAAATGAAAAAATAGTTAATATGCATACATAGGAGTTGTGATTTTTAATTGATTAATATTATGTTTATACTTAATTTTTATAACTTGTGATTTAATTGAAAAATATTTCCTCATATGCACAACACAACTGTGTTATTTTAATCTTTGTTTTAATTTATTATTCTTTTGAATTTCTAATTTTCTGTGTTATTTCCTTTCTTGTTTTCAGAATGTTTTAAATAAGAGGTGCCTCTTGCATTGTTACCAAAATCTACGTAATAGAAATGAAATTATTTTGTTCAAGGTAATGTTTTCCCTTTTAGCTTATGTCCTTTTTATGTTTAACATGCAGTGAAATAGAAAAGGGCAACGAGATAGTTTCTTGCTTTAGACGAAGTGAAAATCTTGGACGAAGTGCAGAAAAGGAAGTGGCCTCCATTGGAATCTCAGACAAAAGCAAGGGAACCAGACGAAAGCTGGAAAAAACACTGCGCTGGGAGGAAAGGATTATTTCAGAGGGAGAGGTTTCTTTTTTGGGGATGACTTACGGACTGTGGGGAGTAATTTATGGAAGGGACAGACTTGCACAAAGAAAGAAAGTAACAGAGAGCAGAAACAGAAGGCTGGCATGAAAAAAAAAAAGAGTACTGACTTACGAAAAGTGGGACTGGAAAGAAAACTATGGAAGCTTACAGAGAAAAGAAAAAAAAGCATTTTGGGGCTCTTTCCTTTCTGGTCTAGGATGCAACACAGTCTTGGGGGGATTTACGGAGCTTTCGAAAAAAAAAAGGAAGGAAGGAAAGAGAGCTGTTGAACTTGAATGAGAGGAAAAACTTTGGTTTTTCTGAAAGGTGACTTTTATTTTTTTCTTTGGTGCGGGCTCATTTGGACAAAGGGAGGTCACACAGCAGCTTTTCTGAGAGAGGTTTCGTGGAGAGTTTTTCTGGACGTTGGGACCAGACTTGAGCTTTGAGAGAGGGACACTTTCTTCCTTGAGAGAGCTTCTAGAGAGAGTTGGTGGACTTTAACCAAAGGAAATGGAGTTTCTGGAGGATATAGATGTTGGCGAACATAAATTATTGGAGAGGAGGCACAGCTGAGACCAAACATAGAGGGGCTCTGTTTTTAGAGTGAGAGAACAGGGGAGCCTGAGAAGTCTTGAAGGGGAGAGAGCATTTAACGAAGGAACCCTCCCTTCTTTGGCCCACAAGCTGAAGCATTCCAGTCAGAAATGAAGAGAGAGAGAGAGAGAGAGCGTAAATTTTGTGGCTTTCTTCATTTGAGCGGATAGACGGAATGGAACTAGGGAGTTCTTTCGGGCTTAATCTTCTCTCCACTTTTACTCTCCTATAGTTATTTTCTAGTATTAAATTTTGTGTTTTATTTTAGTTATTTAATGGAGAATATTTATTTAATTTTCATAGCTCCTGTATTGAACATGATTGGCTAAATTTTCGTACTAAGGTTAGAGGTGAAGTTTAATGATTTAAACATTGTTTTTGGATCAACATAGAATTTATTTTGTGAGCTTGATCGATTGAATGATTTTATTATTAGATATTTTGATTGTCTATATATTTATCTTGATTCATTGTGATTTTTGAATATAGTGAATGCTTGAAAAAAAATCTCTGTGATATTCAAATGAGTTTGTGAATGTTATAATCATCAATCGTTTATGCTTAATCATTAGTGACTATTTTTCTTGACCTTAAATGTTAAATCTTCCAATTAAACAGAATTATTGTTCTAGTTTAATTGAAATAAATTGATCGGAAACAATATTCTAAATTATTAGACGAATTCTCAAAACCTTAGTCATTCTCCATATCGATTTATTTTATCATTTTAGTTTTATTCTGTTACTTTCAAAATCTTCATCTCAGTAATTTTCTTGTCTATTTGATTGGACGTTCATTTTTGCAATTTATTTTCTTCGTTTGAGTTTATTTTCTTCATCACATAAGTCAATCACTGTGGATTTGACCATATTAGGTACAACCACACCTGTATACTTGCAGGTAAAACTGCACTAAATTTTTTGTTCACTAGTTTGAGTCAAAGTTTAGGCGCAACAAATCGTATACTCATCTCATACATTTTTTTGCACTTATCCAGAATCAGTTCAACACTATGATTAAAATTATAAGAACTGATAATGGATAAGAATTTCTCTTCCATCAATTTCAAAATTATCTCCTTGACCACGGGATCATTCATGAATGTACATGTATTGAGACTCTACAACAAAATGGTGTTGTGGAGCGTAAACACCGGCATCTTCTGAATGTCACTTGTAGTCTTAGATTTCAAGCACATTTACCCTTAAAATTTTGGGGCAAATGTGTTCTTATTGCTGCTTATCTTATTAACCGCACCCCGAGTCGTATTCTTCAAAATAAATCACATTTTGAACTTCTTTTCAATACCCCACTAAGTTACGCTCACTTACGCGTATTTAGATGTCTTTGTTACGCTCAAACCATCCATGCTTCCCGCGACAAATTCTCACCTCGTGCCTCAAAATGCGCCTTTCTTGGATATCCCGGTCAATATAAAGCTTACAAGCTTTACAGCCTGGATAACAAAGCTATATTTTATTCTCGTGATGTCACTTTCCATCAACACATATTCCCATTCCAAACCGCTTATTCTCCTCCAGATACACCACTACCTATTATTCATCTCCCTGTCCCCGAACCCATCTTACCACCAGCTTCTCCTTCTCTCTCTACTCCTATTTCCGACCCACCACCACCTCCACCATCTTTTCTCTCCCTTCGTCCTAGACGCACCACCACTCGACCTGCATATCTTCAGGATTACTTCTATCCGACCGTACATACGGAGTCCACTACATCCTCATCAGCTACATCAGTTTTAGGTACTGCTCATCCTCTGCTTTTCTTTCCTATTCTCATTTTTCTCATTCTCACCTTACTTTTTTAACTGCTCTCACCACATCTATTGATCCTTCCTGTTACTCCACTGCCATTTGCCACACTTATTGGCGCAAGGCCATGTCTGTTGAGATTCGAGCCTTGGAGGATAATGCTATCTGGACTCTTGAACCTCTTCCTCCTGGTAAGAAACCCATTGGATGTAAAGGGATTTCAAAACTAAACTCAAGGCAGATGGCTCTGTCGAGAGGTACAAAGCTCAATTAGTTGCCAAAGGTTACACTCAGGTTGAAGGTCTTGACTAGCATGAAACATTTGCTCCGGTTGTCAAAATGACCACTGTCTGCTGCTTACTGGCAGTCGCTGCCACTAGAAATTGGGTCATCGACCAACTTGATGTCAACAATGCTTTTCTACACGGTGATTTTGATGAAGAGGTCTATATGACACCACCACCTAGATATTGCCCTAAGGGGAGACTCGTGTGTGTTGGCTCTGGAAATCCCTATACGGTCTTAAGCAAGCCTCTCGTGGTTTTTTAAACTAACCACTGTACTTCTTGATGCAGGTTTTCTTCAGTCTCAGGCAGACCACTCTTTATTTACTCTTATCACTCACACCAACATCACTATTGTTCTTGTTTATATTGACAACATCTTAGTTGTTGGCAATGATATTTCCCAGATTGATGTTTTCAAGAGCATTGTCTCTATACACTTCAAAACAAAGGATCTCGATTCTCTCAAATGCTTCCTTGGTCTTAAAGTTGCTCGCTCTCAGAAAGACATCTTCCCCAATCAATGCAAGTACACACTTGATATGACTGATAGTGGCCAATTTAGTGCTCAGACCGCTCACTTTCCCATAGAACAAAATTTGAAACTCACGGACCATGATGGCATTCTCCTCACAGACCCTAGTGCCTATCGACGACTGGTTGGACGTCTCATCTACTTGACTATAACCCTTCATGATATTGTTTTTGTGTTGAATATTCTCGACCAGTTCATGCATGCTCCTCAAGATCCACACATGCAAGCTGCCATTCGTGTTCTATGTTATCTCAAAGGCAGTTCCAGTCAAGGCATTTTCTTCTCCTCCTCTAGCAATTTGCATGCTACCGCTTACACAGACTCAGATTGGGCCAGCTGCCCCACTACCCGACGATCCACCATAGGGTTCTTCATTCAGCTCGGCACGAGTCCCATTTCTTGGCGAACAAAAAAATAGATGATAGTGGCCCGTTCCTCCGCTGAATCTGAATATCGCACCATGGCAGTCACTACTTGCGAACTCACCTGACTAAAACAGCTCCTCACAGATCTCGGTGTCTCTCATCCTGAGCCTATCAGCCTTTATTGTGACAATCAATCCGCTCTACACATTGCTCACAACCCTGTCTTTCACGAGCGCACCAAACATATTGAAATTGATTGTCACATTGTTCATCATAAAATTCGGGCCGGCCTCCTTACAGCCATTCACACCTCTTCTCATGAGCAAGTCGCTGACATCTTCACCAAAGCCTTGGAACATGAACTTTTGCATCACTTTCTATGCAAGTTGGGTATTATGGATCTCCATGCACCAACTTGAGGGAGAGTATTGTTAGGATCAAATCCCACAAAATTAGCAATCCCTTGATATTAGTCATTTAATTGTAATTGTAATTATTTCCTTTTTTAATAGTTACCATAGAAGGACTAGGCATGTATCTATATATTTTACACGTTCGTACTTTGTAGAGATATACTTTCAGAAATATAGAGTTCAATTCTTAACAGTTTTTTTTGATGCCTGGGTTTGGATTTCTTGATCATTTGTAACCACTGAGTATCTGGTTGTAACCACGGTTTTCTTCCGTCACAAGTGAGGGTAATCAATAAAATTAGGCTACCGTCATTTTTTCTAAAAAAATAAAGAGATAAAAAATATATTTTAAAATAATACTATATTGGAGAGTTTGAAAGTGAATAGATCGTAATATTAAAAAGTGGTTTGAATATAAGTTCTTAAAATTATTTTTGTTAAATTTGTAAAAGTTATACAAATTTTTGTGTTTAAGTAATAATTAGGTAATTATTAAATGAATAAATTAAAAATTTGAGAATATAATAACTCGATTTGAAAATTTGGAAATGAAGTGCTAAGAAATTTTAGAATTTTGAGAGAATTTTATGTTTGCCAAACATACCCTAAAAATCAAAATAGTCTGAACAGATACTTTGACCTAGTATTTGGGGCATGCAATTACATTGTTCTTTCTTATCCATTGCCATCGTCATTACTGAGACTGGAAAATTATTCCGTCTTCGACGTTAAGTTTATTTTATAATTTACATGAACCTTTTGGGTATTGACTTGAAAAAAAATAGTGATGAGCGAAAATGATAGATATCTTGTCATACTAATTTTCCAGGCTTGCGTATGAGTGAAGGCTGCTCTAAAGTAGTGACGGCAACGCAAATGAACAAAGCCGGTATTAGGGGTATAAGAAAAAACCAGTAAATCGATAAATTGGATTGAATCAGATCAAATTAGTGGAATTGGTCCGGTTCTGAGTCTGGTACTGTCTGATACCGATTTTATTTTTCTTAAAATCGGTCAAAATCAGTCCGTTCTTATTTTTCTTTTTCTAAAACCGGACCGGACCGGTTTATATATATTTTTATTTTTTCTATTATATATAATATATAACTATATATAAAATAGTTTTGTATTATATGATAAATTACTAATTAATATAATATTAAATTTTAAAATCTTATATCATTTTATTTATTATAATAATAGTTATACTAATACTGTATCACTATATATTATAATATATCATTATATTATATATTATATTATATCATTATAGTCTATAATATAATTATAATATATATTATAATATACTACAATATATTATCACTATAGTATTATATATTCTAATATACTATATTATAATATAGTACATTAAAACTGAAAAATCAGATCGAACCGGACCAGAAATCTATAAAACCAGAGTATCAATTTAGGAGGATAACCTGTGCGTAATCAGTTTTGAAAAATACAAAACCGGTTCATATTGGTTTGATTCTAAATTTTGTCCAAAACTAGACTGAACTGAATTGGTTACACCCCTAACCGGTATATACACTAGGTACCCTTTATTTAAAAAGGAAAACTAAGCATATTGTGCTCCAAGCCTCCAAGGGAGCATTAGACATGCATACATACATTTATATTAAGAATAATTAATCAATATTTTTATTAAAATCTTTTGAATAATATTAGAGCAACGGCATTGGATTATACATCTCCTTATACAAAGTTATATTTGTATAATATGAGTCCAAACTCCTCTACATTAGATTATGTATTTTCATATATTTGGATAGTTATGAACAATGTCTATACAAATTTAGAGATCTATTATTTACTCTTCAAATGTTATTTTACTGATTATTTCTCTCTCTTCCCACTCTCTCTCTCACAATCCTTTCCTCTTCTCCCTCCCTCCCTCAACAACACAACAAATCTTCACATTCATCATCATTTTATTATTATAATATATTATATTTTTTTATCATTTTATTATATTTTTAATATAATATATAAAAAAATTATATTTTTATTATTATATTTGTATTAGTAATGCCAAATGTATGTGGTGGATACTGATTGTAAAATATATAAAACAAATTAAGTTTAGAAAAAAAATTAATGATACTAATTTGACTAAAAAATGCTTAATCTAATGTGAAAGTTTTTCTTGAATGACAAAGACAATCTCTAAAATATGTGTTTTTGCATATGGATATTCATAAACTAATTCCAATGCTCTTAGATACCGTTGAGTGTGAAAACCCTGTGCACGTCTTTTGAAAGATAGTAAAGTACATCATTAAAGAGTGAATTTTTTTACGTGCATCTCAAATTTGTCCATATTTTTTAAAAGAAGTGGGTAAGGTTTGCCCAACCTAGAACTATACAAATAATTTCTTGTTTATCACGTACTATTTTTTATTAGTTAGTCAATTGCCGTCGTTGGATAAATTGTATTATTTTTATCATGCAATTAGAGAGTTTTTTCCCCTGCAATTGATGAGAAAGTTCTTAAACCCAACTAAAACGGCAATTGACCGTTGACAAGGACCGTCGAGAAGAACATTGACGAGGATAATTGCCAAAAAACCTTCGCGTGGATAAAATAGAAAAATAATCTTGGAAATCAGAATGAATCATGTGGGTTTGAGAGTTTATTATGAGGGATGGTGTGAAAGGTAAAGGTTGTTGGCAGTTGCTTGCCATTCAAGAAGTACTATGGAATATTGAACATATAGGTCAGAAGAAAATAAAAAACAGAGATAAATTTGGGACATAAAGGCTAAGGACAGAGTACTCAAATGGTCCTAGATAGTTGTTCTCATACTTCAGCGGTATCTTCGAAGAACGCATTATTTTTGTTTTCGTATTAAATGAAAGAAGCTAACCCAATTGTTAGAAATATTAGAAGTAAAGATGAATAAGCTACCTAAAGACACTTCTTCGATCGCTTTATGATATTCTTGTAACGTACGTACCCTGCTACATTGAAGACTGTTTCGCATCTCTTCAACAATTTTGGATAGAATTTTGTAGGATACTTAGCAAAGACCAACTTTGAATTTAAATCAAAGCAAAATGTGGGTTTAACTAATCAGCAAATCACAAAGAAAATGCTGCCAAATTGATGGGAAATTCACTGCATCGCTGTCGGGGTCCAAAAAATCGTTTTGTTGACCTGCCCCGAAAAGTAGGACATATACATTACCAAAGCGCGGTTATAAGTTGCTGGGCTTCAAGCTTTTGTATCCATGTCTTAGTTTTATCCATTACTCTTACGTTGTTACATTTCTTTCCAAGAGCCTTTTGTGCGCGCCTATATCCTTGAGTTTGATATTTCACTTATTGAAGAAAAATATACATATGTTATAAACCAAGTTCAAATTGTATTGTATGACCACATTTAGCCATCAATGGTAATCTTAGGTACACCTACCCCCAATAGTAATCTTAGGTACACCTACCCCCCAATAGTGATTTTAGGTACACCTAACCTCCTTTGTACTCTTTACCATTGGATTGATGACAAGTGTAACAATCCTAACCATTCTTTGTACCAAGAGATCCCTATAAATAGAGGGAGTCCTCATTTGTGTAAGATACAAAAGAAATAAGAGAAAACAAAGTTCTCTAAACATTTCTCTCATATTCAAGATCTCTCTATCTTTTGCTCTCTCTCTTTTCATTAGTTTTATAACAACATAAACATTGTTACTATATGTCCAATTTCTCGCTTTTCTGTAGTGACCAGCTTTGTGGCATCGAAGGCTATACATCAAAACACCGGGACTCCTAGTTTGTATCCAAGTCATTTTATCCATTTGGCATTGCGGTGCATACCTTTATTATCTGCATTTTGCTCCACTCCTTTTAAAGAATCCTTACATCCTTCATTTTTTACTTTTGTGTATTCGAGTTATTTTATCTATTTGGCATTGCAGCATACCTCCAGTGTTGTCTTCCACTCTGCCACATTTATTTTCCAATAGCCTTTTTGCTGTTTGTCGTCCTTGCTATTTTGCTTAATATATAATCTACATAGTCGTCTGCTTCTTTTACTTTCGATCCTCTGCTTTCCAAACCAATGTCTAGCGTTCTCTTAGCAATATTGGACCCCATTGATTCTTTACTTCTTGCACCAGGCGCCCTTAGCCGATCCAACAAGAGATGGCACTCCGCTTTTGTGACCATATATTGTTCTAGAGCCCTACTATCTTTATTCAAAAATTCTCTACCCCATAAGGAAAAAATTGAGGTTTCGCGCAGTCCTTTCTTTACTGTGGATTTCAAACCGGACTATAGTTTCAAAATTGATCAAGCAATTCTCACTAAGCTTGTGAAAGACAAAGATGTTGACAACCTCCAAGACATTGGAGGAGTTCTAAGAGTAGCATCTAGTCTTGAAACCAATGTTGAACTCGGGATTCCTGCTGATCTTGTAGACATTGCTCACCGTCACGAGGCTTTTGGCCAAAACACCTATGAAAGACCTCCTACAAAGAGTTTCTTCAATTTCGTAGTGGAAGCCTTCAAGGATCTTACCATTTTCATCCTTTTAGGATGTGCTGCATTATCTCTTGCATTTGGCATAAAAGAGCATGGAATAAAAGAAGGATGGTACGATGGCGGAAGCATATTTGTTGCTATATTTCTTGTCATTGCTGTTTCTTCTACAAGTAACTTTAGGCAAAATAGACAATTTGACAAGTTATCCGAAGTCAGCAACAACATCCAAGTTGATGTTGTAAGAGCTGGGAGACGTCAACCGATATCGGTATTTGAAATTGTTGTTGGAGATGTCGTTTGCTTAAAGATAGGAGATCAAGTACCGGCAGATGGGCTATTCTTAGACGGGCACTCATTGCAAGTGGACGAATCCAGCATGACAGGGGAGAGTGACCCCGTAGAAGTAAATTGCAGTCATCCATTTTTTATTTCCGGTACAAAGGTTGTCGATGGATATGCTCGAATGCTTGTCACTTCGGTTGGCATGAACACAACATGGGGCGAGATGATGAGCTCAATCAACCGAGACACCAACGAACAGACACCTTTACAAGCTCGCCTCAACAAGCTAACTTCAACAATAGGCAAGGTTGGTTTGGCAGTTGCATTTCTAGTTCTCGTAGTCTTGTTGGTTCGCTACTTCACAGGAAATACAAAAGATGAGAAAGGAAATAGGGAGTTCAATGGTAGCAAGACCAAGGTTGATGACATAGTGAATGCTGTAGTAAAGATAGTAGCTGCTGCAATTACTATAGTCGTGGTTGCAATTCCAGAAGGATTGCCCCTGGCTGTCACTCTTACACTTGCTTATTCCATGAAGAGAATGATGGCGGATCAAGCAATGGTTCGGAAGCTTTCTGCCTGTGAGACCATGGGTTCTGCCACCACCATTTGTACTGACAAAACAGGCACTCTCACACTAAACCAAATGAAGGTGACAAAGTTTTGGCTAGGGAAAGAATCTTTTTTGGCAAATGCTTACTCGTCAATTGCTCCATATATTCTTGAATTGTTCCATGAAGGAGTTGCTCTGAACACAACCGGTAGTGTTTTCAAGCCTAATTCAGGATCTGAAATTGAGTTCTCAGGTAGTCCCACTGAAAAGGCAATTCTTTCGTGGGCTGTTCTGGAGCTAAACATGGAAATGAAGCAATTGAAGCAAAGTCGAACGATTATTTTCATCGAAGCATTCAATTCCAAGAAGAAAAGAAGCGGAGTCTTGATGAGGAGAATGGTAGACAACACAACCCATGTACACTGGAAAGGAGCTGCAGAGATGATACTGAAGATGTGTTCGAGCTACTATGATGCTTCTGGAATTATTAAATATCTAGATGACGTTGAGAAGATGAAATTTGAGCAAATTATTGAAGGTATGGCAGCGAGCAGCCTCCGATGCATTGCTTTTGCGCATAAAGAAGTTTCAGAAGAATATAATGGAGATGATAAAGAATGTAAAAGGCTAGAAGATGATGGTTTGACCCTTTTAGGATTGGTGGGAATTAAGGACCCATGTCGTTCAGGGGTGAAGAAAGCTGTGGAAGATTGTCAATATGCTGGTGTCAACATCAAAATGATCACTGGAGACAATATTTTCACGGCTAAAGCTATAGCCACTGAATGTGGGATACTAACGCCTGGTCAGGACAGTCTCAGCGGAGCAGTAGTAGAAGGCGAGGAATTTAGAAACTACACACCGGAGGAGAGATTGGAAAAGGTTGATAAAATTTGTGTGATGGCAAGATCCTCTCCCTTCGACAAACTTCTGATGGTAGAATGCTTGAAACAGAAAGGGCATGTGGTTGCAGTTACAGGGGATGGCACAAATGATGCACCGGCGTTAAAAGAAGCCGATATAGGACTTTCAATGGGGATTCAAGGAACCGAGGTGGCCAAGGAAAGCTCAGACATCGTAATTTTGGATGACAATTTTGCTTCCGTGGCCACAGTTGTCATGTGGGGAAGGTGTGTCTATAATAACATTCAGAAGTTCATCCAATTCCAACTCACCGTAAATGTTGCTGCTCTGGTGATCAACTTTGTGGCAGCAGTTTCAGCTGGTGAGGTCCCGTTAACAGCAGTGCAATTATTGTGGGTGAACTTGATTATGGACACTTTGGGTGCTCTAGCTCTTGCAACTGAGAAGCCAACCAAGGAGCTGATGGAAAAACCGCCTGTCGGTTGGACTGAGCCACTTATTACCAACATCATGTGGAGGAACCTCCTAGCCCAAGCTTTATATCAGATAGCCATCCTTTTGACCTTGCAATTTAAAGGTAAGTCCATCTTTGATGTGACCGAGAAGGTAAAAGACACCCTGATCTTTAACACTTTTGTTCTTTGCCAAGTCTTCAATGAATTCAACGCAAGGAAGCTCGAGAAGAAGAATGTCTTCAAGGGAATACACAGGAACAGGTTGTTTTTGGGGATCATTGCAATAACCATAGTTCTCCAGGTAGTCATGGTAGAGTTTTTGAAGAAGTTTGCTGATACAGAAAGGTTGAATTGGGTGCAATGGTGTTCATGCATTGGACTTGCAGCAGTAACTTGGCCAATCGGTTGGATTGTCAAGTGGATACCTGTTCCACAGAGACCAATTTTCAGCTACCTAAAGATGAAAAAGATATAAAATACTGCCACTCAAATGCGCGCATCTGGTCTCATTTTATACTAGTTTAGTTCTCCCATTCTATACCAAATATGATATGTGAGCACTAATGTCGTGACGGATTCAAAGTTACTGATAAAGTTTGGGCATGAGGAGGAGTTTACGAGTTATTAATCGTTAATAAGTTTATTTTTTATAGTTATGAATAAAGGGATTAAATCCCAATGTCGTTGTTGGTTTTGAATACAAGTCTTTATTATAGTATTGCAGTCAAACTTGTCTGTTGATAAAGTAGATATAGTTGGGAGTCTATTTAATGAGTCTAAGTGCTACCATATGAGTCGAATTAATAAAGTTTATTTTCATTCCTGAGACGGGCAGAATCGGGAGAGACGCCTGGTGTGTTATGAATGGAGACAAACCAAGTATGAAATGGGTTTGGGTTTGCAACCCACCCACCTTGTTAGGCCACCCACCATTGTTAGGCCCCCCACCATTTGCAAATGGTAGGCTACTCTCTCCTATAAATAGGAGAGAGCTCAATTGTATAAAATGTGGGATAGAGAGAAAGAGAGAAAGATAGAGAAAGGAAGAGAGAAAGAGTGTGGGTGAGAAATTTTTTGTAGAAATATTTCATAGTGAAATTACAGCAGCTGTGGACGTAGGCAATTGCCGAACCACGTTAAATTTCGTCTCTCCTTTTATTTAAAATCATCTCTGTCTCCGACCAGTTCTCTACAACTGGTATCAGAGCCACTAGGTTTTTTTTTTGTGGGGTGAAGTTTTGGTGTGGTAGTGTGGATACGTATAGTCTAAGGAGGTTCTGTCTAGGAGATTGGAAATTTTAAGTGTGTCCATTGTGACCTTCCAATCTTTCCTGGGAACTTACTTAGTGAAGTACTATTCATTTATACTAGTCAAGTTGGTCGAAATAAATTTTTGACCACTCCAGGGTGTTCCTCGCGTCGAGACGAATCCGTTGCCGCAAACGGAATCGAAAACGGAGGTCGGAGTAGCCCGTACGCGTCAGTTGAAGATCGAAGCATCGATCCACGCACATCTGGAGGTTGAAGACAACTGAGTCGAGCCGAGCCATGACTGAGCCGAGCCGTTCCTGAGCTGAGTCGACGTCATCCTGCCACTTGTCCCACTCTGCTAATTCAAGTGTTTCGAACGCAACGGTGATCTTTGTTTGTTCAAATTTGAACTCATTTGTAAAGTTATGGCTGGAGAAGAAGCTAAAAGTGTTGGTATCGAGAAATTTGACGGTACAGACTTTGCCTACTGGAGAATGCAAATAGAGGATTATCTCTATGGGAAGAAACTACATCTTCCACTCCTAGGAAAAAAGCCAGATGACATGAGCAATGAAGATTGGAGTTTTCTTGATAGACAAGTGTTGGGAGTCATTCGACTAACATTGTCAAGATCAGTTGCATACAATGTGGGAAAGGAAAAGACCACAGCAGATTTGATGAAGGCTCTATCAGACATGTATGAGCAGCCATCAGCCAATAACAAAGTGCATTTGATGTACAAGCTATTCTACTTGAGAATGACAGAAGGAACTCCAGTTATTCAGCATCTGAATG
Organism: Carya cathayensis; assembly: GCA_011037825.1. Classification (NCBI taxonomy): domain Eukaryota; kingdom Viridiplantae; phylum Streptophyta; class Magnoliopsida; order Fagales; family Juglandaceae; genus Carya; species Carya cathayensis. The sequence continues at coordinate 762,692 of QGSO01000169.1, forward strand.
AGTTCAACACCATCATCAATCAATTAGCTTCTGTGGGGATTGAATTTGATGATGAAGTACGTGCACTGATTGCTCTGGCTCAATTGCCAAAAAGCTGGGAGGCCATGAGAACAGCTGTTAGCAATTCTTATGGCAAAACAAA